>WWPM01019827.1:0-13198 GCA_023279145.1 Glomeris maerens | reverse complement strand
GATCGAAATGCAACTACTTTATTAGATTGAAAATAATGTGAATGGAATGAAAAATATAACTAGATGGCGCTGTTCTAAATACGCGCATTAATAGAACAAGAAACATACATGCTTAATTTGAGAACCTTATACAGTAACTATAGCCGGTCCAGCATTTGTTTGGAAATGGGTGTTGCATATGGACTTGTATCAATTGGTCAGAGATGGCCACGTGATTAAGTGGGCGGTCCTAATCTTGATTGAAGCGAGCTGCTCGATCAGGAAGATCCGCCCATTTTGGCTCAACCAATCACAGCACCCAAATTCCTCACGTCACATTTCCAAACAAATGTTGGACAGATTATAATAGTAGTTCCATCAAAATTTTACATAATCTTCTCTTGTGAGCAGGCAGTATTCATAGACTATTTTAAAATCTTTGGCATTTGTTTGTTAGGGAGTTATTTTTGGTCCCATATAGTGTTTTCACGACAACCGCGACGCAATAAACGATGTATTTTTACGGCGATTGTGAAGAAATCGACCGGAGCTGGGTATATCCGCTCCAGGATTTAAAAGCTGAGCCTTTGTTATTGGCCAGGTTAATACTTTAAGACACAGTCTGAAACATCCTGGGGCTTTGCTGAACGACGCGGTTGCCAAGGCCTTTCTTCACGCGTTGGTGCAGCTGATCGGTGGATACCGCGACGGTCTCCGATTCAGCGACCGTCAACGTATCACTTTCGATCAGCAGACGTTCATCTCGTCCAGACCCGTGCACATGCAACCTTTTCTGGAACGGATGCTACATTTGCAAATATTTCACCAGGTACATATATACGCGATGCTAAGGTCCATCTAAGATCAAATTTGAATCGGTGTATTATTTTGAAAATACCCCTTAACCATTTAAATTAGTTGTTAGTAAGTATGACACTCATGAATCATTTTAAACAGAGTGAATTGTCCCAAATGGGGTAAAAATTAAATTGTTTGGGAGCAGTGAGGACTCAATAGACATAAATAAAATGTTACGACAGTATCCAAATTGCTGCGACATCGAAATGCCCCAACTTTGATGTTATTGCAGTAAAAATGTGAAGGATGTTATTGGGTTATTAAAAATACGATTAAACAACGGCCACTTTCATTACGCAGTTCATTGAAGAACGGCTGGAGTTGTTGAATGCTGGCCAAGGCATGCAAGACTTCTTCGAAAGGCAGGTGATGAACACGGACAAGAACGTTAAGGTGAAAAATCAGTATTCGGAATGGTTGACAAACACGAAGGTTCGTGCCCTTGCGTTGGGTGCAGAACGGTCGACTTTTGAATTTCACGAGTTATTTTCTTTCCCGATTTTGCAGAAGGAAAGCGGAGTGTTCTTTAAGAACGTCAAGAGCAAGGTGATTTGGGATTTCGGTAGTTTTTTTTTGTCCGTGAACTTGGCATGTGTTGGCTGCGGTATCGTAATAGTTACACGTTGGGATAGTGGTGATTTAGTTGGTGGCTTTTGTTCTGTCTTGGTTTGTATTGTAGGCGAATCCAGCCGTGAAGTATGCTTATAAACATGTAAGTGCGTGTCGTGTTTTGACGTGTTACGTTTCGTAACTTGCGACCGAGCGAAGACCCCACCGTTTCAAAGGGTGCGTTGATCGTTTTCAGATGCGAGACAAGAGTAAAAAGGCTTACAAGGAGGTGAAGTCGATTTTTCAAGACCTGCAGCAAAGGGTGAACATCTTGGCATTTAAACTTGTGTACATGAGCTAACGTAACTACGACCAAGGTGTCGAATGCTAAAAGGATCAGAAACTCGAACTATTCGGCTGCAATTAATGAACTTCCACTTGCCCATCCCCACAAACTTTACTTACAATTCCCTTAACAAAAGGTCCACCGATTTTCCAACCAAACACCTTGGTTGCATTTACACTAGCTCTCGTATAGATACCACTTTCATATCGAATCTTGTACTGTACACGGAAGGACACCGAAGTGCCGCATTCGGCTCTTGAATCTTTCCCGGGTCAGCCTCGCAGCGCGCCTTCGAGCCCCACGGCTCTGGCTTCTAGCAGGCCGGCGAGACATAGCACGGCCCCGAACGGCTTAAAGGTCTTTATCCCTCCCTGTCTTCTGCACTTTTCGAGCGAATTAATGTCAATCTCGTTTGAAGTCGTACTCGGTCCGAGAGCGAAACAAGACCGTGATCAGCTACTCGCGGAGAAAGGACGGCACGCGGCGGTCGACGCTCGCGAACGCTACTGAATATAAGAAGTAAGTTACTGGCGCACGATCACCGTAAATGACATAAGCCGTGAAGTGGCCCTTACAAAGTTCGATGCCGTTTTAAACGCCCAGGCCCTATGACCTATTGCAAGTGGACGAAGTGGGGTGCGAGGCTCGCGAACAATCGGACTACGACGACGACGACGAAGACAGCGAGGACGATTTCCGAATGAGGAGACTTAGCCTGGACTTGATGGATGATCTGCAGCACATCATTTACGAGAAGCGCGCGGATCAAGAAGAGGAAAAGGCGTCCGTGCCTCCCCCCGTAAGCCTTTTCCGTGGCCGTTAACGGCACGCGTATCCGTTGCATTACCATGTGTTTGCGTGTAGCTTCCGAGGAAAAGCGGTGTTTTGTCCTGTGCCGAAGCCACTTTGGCTCCTCCGATCCCTCCTCCACGTAGTCGGCGTCGAGACAATCAAACGCAATCTTCAAACTTTTCTGCAAACCCCTACCACTCTTCTCAAGCACTCCAGGTACCCTTTTAGATTTGGTTGCGGCCAAGTCGCACGACGGCTGCTTGCTTCTTCGGCCCCGGGTTTGCTACCAACTGCTTAAATAATAGTTTCATTTTTTGTGGTGGTTCTTCGGTGGAATTTTCAATCATTGCCAGTTCACCTTTAAGATTCTTTTGAATACATTTCAATTTAGTCACGCTAGAAAAACAGTAAGTTTCTCTAGTGATGACATTTTTATCTTCCACTGTTTTGTTACATGATGATAACACGGGGGAAAATTTATTTTAACGGCTTTGGTAGCAAACGACATGTTTGTTTTCTCTCACTCTGTCCTAAATCATTGGTCGCTAATTGCACAAGTTTGAGGCTGCTGTTTTCATTCTCTCTCATCTTCTTTCCAATCACGGCCGTCTCGATTGCTTTAACCGGTTGCCGTGTGTCGTCTTGTTTCAACGAGTTTGCAAATATTAACAATCGCAACTTAAAATTTGCACGTTATCTGACTTGTTCGAGTGAGTTTACAGGGTTAGTACCAACAAGGCAAACATAGAAACTTATTTTACAGAATGGTATTGCTTTCGTTCTGTAACTGCGATCAAGGTTTCCAGGTGGAAAAACTGTGAACTGAAAAGGCTTAAAAAGTTACACTAAAAATTACACTGAAGGAAAATTATTGCTTAAAACCTTTTAAACCAGGGCTCAGGACCCTGGACGATAGACCCACCAACCTTGGTCGCACTTTCTAGCACCAGGGGTATTATAGCATCTGTGAAAAGTTGGTACAAACATGCGTTTCAGGGTAAAGCGGAAGCCGGCAGCGGAGCGAAGGACGTGCCGCTCATCAGGCTCGACTCGGAGGAGTTGGTCTTCGACCCGCTACTGGAGCGAAGCGCGTCGGCCGCGAGCGCCCCCGAGAGCCTCGTGCCCTTCTCCGAAGACGCCCAGCAACCGACCGAGAGCAACTACATGCCGATGGGTATTAACCGCGTCCTCCCTCCTCCACCTCCACCTTCTGCGTCCTTCGCGTTGACGAACCCTGTGTACTTCAACTACTCGGCGCTGCACGGCGGCGGTCTACCGCAGCAACCGTTCGGGGCCAAATACAGTCTGCCGGCTCAGCAGCTGCCGCTGTACGCAAACTTCACCAATAGCGTGAATAACAACGCGCAAGTTCAGAGGCCGGCGGCATCCCCGTCACCGTCCAACTTGCTGCGGACCCCTGACATGCGTCTGTACCAATCGCTGCCCAACTCTCCCGTCAAGGCGGCCGTCCAACCGAAGGACCCCCTGTTCGAGAGTGGGGCCGTTACGGCTACGGGCAACGTGAGCAGGTACTGCGAGTTGTTTGAGGCCAAGAAGCCGGAACAGGGACCGGACTTTAGGCCTTTCAATAATGTTGCTTCCGCGTCGACCGCACGCAAGAGCGGTTGGCAGACGTTCGAGTGAAGTGGCGGCAAGAGGAAAGCGGTACGCAGAGTTGCTGCGTAAATAGTCCGTGGTTTTCCGCCCGGTTATAGGTACGTAATCAGATTTTTATCCAAGTTTCAAAGTGATGCTGCACGTGTTTGTTTTGTTCGCGACCGTTACTAAGTTCCCTGGCCATAAAGGGATCATGGACTGGACTGAATGAAGATAATTTAAATTACGGTAATGTTTAGAGGTGGCTGGAACACTTTCTTGTTTCTTTTTTTTAACATTGTGAAGCTAAATGTAATATTAGTTCACTGATTTCCACAATATATGACATAACGCTGGTTTTTTGATTTGTTTAGAAAACTCGCGCTAAGGAACACTAAATACCTGAATTTCCAATTAATATTGAAGTTATTAACTGATGCAATGAGCTTTGCGGTGACTGCATCGTAGATTCAGCACTTTAATTTCTAGCTGTTTACCGTATTTTTTATTATTACGTCACAATTGTTGCTGTATGAGATTATAGTTTGATACATTTGTTAATTTTTCCTTTTTGAAATGAAGAATCGCTGCTTCTTATTATGCTCACAGTTGATTAATTAGTTTGTTATAAGTGTGCAAATGAAAAGGTATCAGCAAGGATTAATGAACACTCTCATTACTAAAATAGTAATTATTGAGAATTGAAAACAAGTAACTTGTGCGATTCGAACCAAGTTATCCGCATTTGTAGATACGTAGTAGTAATTTTCTAGACGATTTTCGTTAAGCAGTTGTTGTACATGTATAATATTGAAAAACGTTCATTTTTATAGGGTAAATATTAAAATCTGTTGCAAACATTTCAACTTTGCCCTTGGACACCACACAAAGAAGAAGCTGGTTGTGCTCACTATATGCATGCTGGCCTTCGGCCCTTACTATTTCCAAGTGAAAAACATGTTTACACCAGGACCTCTTTGTTTTAAAACGCCCATGCCTCATTGGGCCATACTCACGGATGTTTTTATGTTAAATCCGCCCTAATGCTATTTACCCAACGAGGTTGCACTAAAATTGAAACTTGCAGTAACATAAAGGTAGCTGCAAATGCAAATTCAGATCAGTCCAGTTCCCACAGTTCTTCTCCACTTTGGATATACCTATCTACTGGTTAGGGCTAGTGGCCCAATACTTGTGTAATTTCTGTTACAAATCTTATTTTCAGCTGTTATAATTATTCTACTGTAAATATTCCAGTTTTTTTACCCGAGTAACTTTTGATTCCACAACAGAATAATTTTGCTTTTTAATCCACAAACATTTCAAACAATTTTTCTTTGCACCGTCCCACATTTTCATGACTATTGTAACATGTATGTTAACATTTATATATAGTAATTAGAAGAGGTAACAATCAATTAACAATCACGTTTGGGAGAATGTTATACATTACAAAGATGTCCAGATCCAGGTTAGACAAATTGGTTCCAATGTTGTTAGATATTTTATTAAATACTCTGCGATGTATGAAAGTGGATCCCAAATCAGTCCAATTGTGGAAATGGTTAGATTATTGTTTTCAGCAGTAGTTTTTGTAGAAAAAGTTCAAAGTTTTAGAAGCTGCAACAAAAACTATTTGATTTCTTTTTAAATTGAGGAAGACAAGTTTGTAATTTGCGCTTGTGACAGCTTCACATCTGCATACTTATTTTCCGAATAATAGTTAACATACATAGTTAGAAACATGATCCTTTTTACGAACAGGAATGCCCAAACAACACGAAAAATCTATAAAACGTTTCATTGCAAAACCAATCACCTTGGAAACCCTCGAAAGGTTTAATGAAATAAATCGGCGAATATAAAAACAATATAATATTCGTAAATTCATATTGTGCCTTAAACTTTCACCGCGAGTTGTATCACCACAAATCAGTTTTTTGACTATTAAAATGTCCACATGGAAGAAACTAAGCATATCACACCATTTCCCCTCAAAATTTCCGCATTTACGGAACACCTGACTTCAGTATACACTGATCTTAATTTCGTAGATCAATGCAATAAAATTTGGAAGTTCAACATTTCAAATAGCCATTAGGTACAGTAGAACCCCTCTTATGTTTTAGTTTTGGACAGATAAAAAATTTATTTGAATAGAAGGACGTAAAGGGAAATTGGCAATAAGTGCAGTATGAAAAACTAAACCAGTAAATGCACAGGAAAATTTTTAGTCTGTTTGATTAAATACAGGCTGTCAAGTGGAAAACGCAAAAGACATATAGAAATATAGGAAACTTCAATAACAAATGTAGGAATACTTGGCAATCATGTGAGGGACACGGGAATTTAAGAACTTTAGCGAATTAACTTTAAATTACTGTATTTCGCAGTAATATTTAATTTCTATCGTTTGGACATCTACAATTATTTCCTTTCAATTGAATTGTTTGTTGCAAAGTTTAAATTTGTGAATAAATACTGCTAGTTTTCAAATGAGATCAACTGAAATATCACAAAAAATAAGAAAATATACAGGAATACTTGACAGCCTGTAAATTAACAAATAGGAAACTTTTATTTTCGACAAATTCAAGACCAATATAATTTTTTACTGGATCGTAACCGATTCAATAGGCGTTCATGGGTTAACTGTAATGAGAGACTTTTGAAAGAAGAAATAAAACTTTACGTCATCTACAGCCACAGTCAGGTTTCACAGCAACAGTTGCAGTTTTTGTCTGGAATGAAAATGACGGATGGATACTAATTCAAATTGACTCGATCATCACACCAGGTTAATATACTGCAGCGTCCTCCGTTTGATCTGGTTCAAGATTGACCTCCTCCTGACTATTATACAGAAGTACCCCATAAGCAAGATGACGAGCGAAAGGACGTAAAGGATGACGCAGAGGCTGACGTCCAACGCGGTGAAACCCCAACCGGTCGCGTAGCTTTTCCTCGAACCCACGACCTCCACTTTGCCGATACTCCTCTTTGCCACTAAGTCTACTGCGGACGTGTTTACGTCTCCTCGCGCGTCAAGGGTGACAACGGAAGAAGTATCTTCGGGGCCGACGGGCACGATGCCCACATCTCCGTAACGGTAAGACAGGTACTCGAGCACCGCAAGCAGATCCCACTGGGTTCCTTCGTCGCTCGTAGTTTGGCAATTGGAACACGCGTCTATAGTTGGGAACTGTACCTTAGGGTGGGCCGGGTCGTCGCTGGGGGAACCCTTGAGCCGTAAGTTGACTCGGTTGTGCGCCTGCCACAGCCACAGAACCCCATCTTCGCGTTTCGACACTTCCGAGTCGAGGTCCTTGGCCATCTCCGCAAAGTGCCTCGCGCAGTCCTCGCAACCGAAGAAGGAAGCCACGTAGCTTTTGATCGCGCGCAGAACTTCCAGGTGGTCGTCTGGATTACGATGAGGATCATAAAATTCTGGCAGATTTAAAACTAGGAATTAGGGAAATTATTGATACGAACCATTGACATTCTTCTTGTAAGCGGACACGGTCAGCGTGTGGAACAGCGTCCACAGACCGCACGTGTAGCCGTCGAGATGCCGAAGGCTACGTTTGCACGCGACCCAGTCCTGTTTGGAAAGCGGAGCTCCCGCTTGGGAAGCCTGAAATGAGAAACGTAACCGTATTCGGAACCTGTTTCCATCCCCCCGCACCCTTTAACTTCGTTACATTAACAAACCCTGAGTTGGTCAAACTTCTCCTGAAATTCGTCACCCTTGATCTCCGATTTGGTGCGCACCCATTTCAGCAGTTTGCTTACGACGGCTGTGACCGCGAACCGACCAGGGTAATACTACGACACGAGTCAGTGAATTTCTTGTTAGTTAGCTAGTTGGTTAGCCGTCTTATTGATTACCTTGTCGAGGACTTGGATGAAATCTCTCAGCGCACTCAGTTCGCGCGCCTTGATCGTTTTCTTGATGGAAATCTCGTGATGAAACAGGTAGAAAATGGTGTTTTCCAGATCCTGTTCGTAAGCACGGTCCATATCTGTAACCGTTGTGAATTTAGCGTTGCCTTCCGTTTCTCCGTCTTCTTTCCTGTTGTCGTCTGCTCCGACCGCGTCCAGCAATTTCTTGTCTTCGCTCGGGGCTATCGGTTCTTCCGTTCTTAACGGTGATGCGGTAGTTTCATTTATGTCGTATCCTTTTCCTAGAGCCAAGTTCTCTAACTCCTCGACAAGATCCTCTCGCTTGTACTTGTCCCTGATGGCAATGAGAATTTTGCAAGTCACAAAATGGCCGACTTCACTGTGACATTACAAACAATTCCAACTAAGTAAATTGTTCGTTAATATTTCTACTTTAATTCCTTGCCACACGTAAGAATTAATAACTACTGATGCTACTGGCCAGTTACTGCAAATGCGAGTCGTCAATGTATAGGTGCTAGAATCCTATTGGAGTCGATTTCGACTAAACGGACCAATCAGCAAAATCCGTTAAAAAACATTACTGCAATTTTTTGGATGCTTTCTTGTGATTTCTATGGATATTTCTAATATAGTACTGCCTGGTCATAGTTTCTGTTTGGACAGATAAGTGAATTTTAGAAATATGGATATGGTTTCAATTTCTTAATATTACACCACGTAATTTATGGACGACCCCTGAGTAACGGCTTTACATATTTGAAAAAATGGCGCCTCATCGAATGGCACGTTTTTCGCAGCAATCGAAGACAATTCTGCATTCAATCGGGGGAAAAGACGTTTAACATCGCTTCAATTGTAAATAAGTTAGTGGGAAATGCCTTCCTGGAAGTTATTGAAGCTTTTTTGAGGACTGGCAATTAAGTGAAGAACGACGAAAACAAATGTAAGTAATTCAGACATTTTTCGTAAGCCTAACGTATAATTTTTTTAATTCGATCGACGAAACATTAATTAATTATTGAGGATCGATGGTGACATCAAATCGGTGAAGTACTTGTATGCAATATTGTACATCCATGATGCAAATGTATTTAGAAGAAATGTAACTCCATTATTATACATACATATGACTTTCATACAGTTTTGGAATTTAAAAATCCTGAAACCCAAATTATGCCTTTGAACATAGTTTGTTTCAAAGCATTTTCATTCCAGACCTGAATGTTATTAATAGCCTAGCTGTCAATTTGCTGTAACAGTATTTTGTCTAACATTGCGACTTCATTTTTACTGCAAAATTGAGTGCAATTTATTAGACACCTTCACGAAAATCCAATCCAGCTAGGCACTTCCTAATTATACTGAATTGATATTTCTCACACAAATATATACGCAAATGTGGAGAAAGAATGGTGAGGAATTAATTGACCCATTTATACGTACACTTGGGTCGGTTTATCTTTTCCACGTTCAAATATAAGCATTGGCGGTTGATTCTCGGTCGCGTGGTTTTCCGCAAACGTGGAGTTGGTAAGGGTTCTCCTCACTTCAATGTAATTTCTTAATCTAGCAGCATCCAATATCACCTTAGGAAAGAAACAACAAGAATTGGGACAATTAACAAACCGGAATCTATATTTATTTTACCTCTCGCGCGTAGTAAGTAGTAGATGGTTCTTCGATTATCACAGCCATTAGGTTGATGGAAGGGAAAACACCTTTCCAAATTTGCTCCAAATCTCCTTCACTGTTCCAAGTAATTCAGTTATTTCTTTTTATTATATTTAAAATAACTTAGGTGCAGTTCCAATTTACGTGATCGGTTTGAAGATGGGCCAACTTGAATCCTGAGAAATCTGCTGTTCAACGAAATCCACCATCGATTGGCGTAAAACCACGAGATCCTTGGCGCCGTGCCCCAAGTTTGTGCCCAAATCGCCATCTTGGCAATTCGGCTTGAAAAACTGCCATGTGTATAAACCAAATAAGTATATTATTAACAAAGACCTTGACGAACGAACCCATTGAAACAATAGGCAACATGATGAAATATCAGGTTTGTGCACTGAAACAAAATACAACAATTGCTTTTATTCAGAATTTAAACATTGACTTTGTATAAAGTGATACGGGTTTTATTATCTGCATGGTAACATGTTGCCAAATGGTAAATATAACAAAAGTGACACAGTGGCATTGAAAATATGCGATAGCTTATATTTACTCTTGTAGTTTAGTAGCATTGTATACGATTAATTACATTTCTGGTCACTCGAGTTGCGACCTATTTTTCCCGAGGATATTTAATATCTGTATATTTAGAAAACCAAACGCAATTAAGTGTAATTTTCATAGTTTGCATTAATGAATTGAAATTCAAATACTAGAAGATTTATATCATTGGATTACAATGTGTAATTGCAAAGTATTTATGTAAAAGTCGAGAGATTATTGCAACATTTTAGCAAAAATAAAACGGGAAATTTTCTGTATATTAAAGACTTATTTTGTTGAAAGTATTACCATATTTTAACTATTTTCCCGATAATAATTAGAAAAAAACAATTATACCAACATTATTTCCATGAAATGGATTTATTTTTCATTAAATATAACTTTAATCGAGTGCAATTTTCAGTTTTAGTATTAATAAATTCAAATTCAAATGCAAGATTTAAATCATTGGATTACAATGTTATTGCAGTAATTATAGAAAATATACAAAACTTCGGCACAAAAACAGGAAATTTTGCGTATAAAGAAATAGTTTCATTAAGATATTACAATATAATGATTATTTCATTAATAATAATTGGAAATTCATTTTATTTCGTTCATAAATTAAGTTGGTGAAATTGTGCTTTTTTAAATATGTAACTATTTAAAGAAAAGAAATCGAGGTAGTGTTTATTTCTGTTTAATTAGTGATTTCTTGCCTTGATCGTGGGGAAACCAATTATTTCGAAATGTCTGCAAACAGCTGTGTTGGATTCCTGAGCACAATCAATTGCAGCCACGTCGATTACAGATTTCCATTCTGCCAGCAGTTGTATATAGAAATCAGAATTGAAGTCAAGAGTTTTTTATTACACGTTGTAAAAGTATAGCAATATTGTAGTCTCACTTATAACATCGTTTGCCAGCTGAATGTATGTGGGAGCGAAACTGACGCAATGCCCGCACCAGCTGTTGTAAAATTGCACCGTCCAGGCCCTTTGGCTGCTGTAGATTGTGGCCCTAATCGTCGAGGAATTCAGTTGAACCACCGGGTCACGTACCGAGTAAAGTTCCTTGGCACCAAACAGAAAAGACGAACTCGAACCGATTGTAATTATGGTTATTACAACGAGGCAAAAGGGGAAAGTCGCCATCGTCCTCCACACATTTTACACGGCCGTGTAAGCTGCCATTTTTAAAGCAATTTCGCTGTTGCCAATCCCCAACCCAAGCCCCCAACCAATACTGTTTCTGAAACGAGCCACGTGGGCGTTTCCCACATATAGGTGGGGGGGGGGGAGACACAACCGATGTTATATCGATAAGTATCCGAAATATCGATATTTCCTAACATTTTGGAAAATACTTCACCCAGGACACATTTAACTGCACAAGTCGGCTTTGACAAAAGTTCTTTTGTGTTGGCAATTGGCCCTAAGGTATTTGAACATGCGTCACTCACTTTTAAAGGGCAAAGTTGCAATAAGAGGTGCCCCAAGGCGTTGGAGGGAAAGTTCAAATCGACAAAAAATTGCCAAATTTACCAAAATAAGGAAATTAAATGGTAAATTTTTCTATTCATATATTTTATTTCATTCATTTTGTTGTCCATTTGAACTTTCCCAATGACTCCCTGGGACCCTTCTTATTACAAGTTTCTCTTTTAAAAGCGGAAAACCGTGTGGGAATTGTTTCTACCGGTATAAAATGAAGAGCTGGGGCCATTTACCAACACAACATAGGTTAGGTTAACCCGACCCAGCCAGATACTAGGTGACCTTGAAATCACGATTTTTTTCTGATTTACCTAATTTAGGGGTGATGGGAATCCAGATTTTTCATATCTTTCGTCAGGGAAATCCAGATTTTTAAGATATTTAAATCATTGAAATCCAGGCTTTAAAGGTTATTTAGTCATGGAAATGTTGACTTCTTTATATGTAAATCATGAAATACCAGGTTTGTAAGATTAGTAGTCATGGAAATCCAAGTTTTCAAGATTTTTTAGTCATGGAAATCCAGGTTTTTCAGAATTTTTTAATCATTAAACCAAATTTTTTTTCGTCAGGGAAATCCAGATTTTTGAGATTTTTTAGTCAAGGAAATCCAGAAATGGTCCTAGCACATAGGTTAGGTTTAGGTTAGGGTGGGTTAGGTTAGATTAGGTTAGAGTAAGTTAGGTCTATGTTAGGTTACGTTTAGGCTAGGCTAGGTTAGGTTAGGTTAGGTTAGGTTAGGTTAGGTTAGGTTTAGGTTAGGTAAGGTTAGGGTAGGTTCCAGGACATAGGTTAGGGTAGGTTCCAGGACATAGGTTAGGTTAGTAAAATCCATATTTAAAAAAAAAAATAGTCCTGGAAATCCAGGTCTTTAAAATTTTTTATTAGGGGAAATCCTGGTTTTCAAAAATTTTTTATTCAGGAAAGTCCAGGTTTTCAAAAATGTTTAGTCGGGGAAATCCAGGTATTGAAATTTTTTAGTCAGGGAAATGCAGGGTTTCAAAATTGTTTAGTCAAGGAAATCCAGGGTTTTTAACAAAAATTTACATGAAAATCCAGGTTTTCAAAATTTTTTAGTCAGGGAAATCTAGGTTTTACAATTTTTGTCATGGAAGTCCAGGTTTTTATTTTTTTTACTCAGGAAAATCCAGGTTTCAAATTTTTTTAGTCAGGGAAGTGCAGGTTTTCAAATTTTTTTAGTCAGGGATATCCAGGTCTTCAAATTTTTTTAGTCAGGGAAATCCAGGTTTTCAAATTTTTTTGGTCAGGGAAATCCAGGTTTTTGAAATTTTTTGGTCGGGGAAATCCAGGTTTTTAAAATTGTTTATTCAGAAAAATCTAGGTTTTCAAAATTTTTTGGTCAGGGAAATCCAGGTTTTCAAAAATTTTTAGTCAGGGAAATCCCGGTTTTGAAAATTTTTTAGTCAGGGAAATCCAGGTTTTGAAAATTTTTTAGTCA
>WWPM01019825.1:0-21147 GCA_023279145.1 Glomeris maerens | reverse complement strand
ATTGTACGGATAACCATTTAGAAATATTAAATATGGGAACTTTCTTTTTTTACCCTGGCTGTCGTGGGTTTTATAAACAAGAATTAAATTAATCACAAGAGCAAAACCGCATGTGCACATCTAGTGAATTATATGTGCAAGCACATGCACAAATTCGATCCACCACAGTTGTCCCACAAAAATAGCATATGGCGGTCACACAGACCATGCAGCACAGAGAAAACTGTAAATTTCCTGTGAGTAATGTCAATTTATACCGCCAGATGGCCAGTTCTCTTCCCAATCGATTATGTTGAATTTTATGCAGACACGCCCGCATGGCAACGTTTTTACTCTGTAAATGCGATTAAATGAGCTCTTATTAGGAACCTGGTGCATTGACCTTTAAACTACAGCGTAATCAATCAACTTTTTTGAGACATTCCTTGCTCAATTGCCACGAAAAGGTCACGTGTTGCTAATTTACCGAGACCTTTCCTCGAGATTGGTATGAGAGCTACGCCATCTAACAACCCCTATGGTATATTTACAGCACATTTTAACCAACATAATTTCCGAAAAATCACACCACACAAGACATGGATATCCAAATGTAACGGCATACTACTTGACGTCATCACATTACTGAATTAATAGGCTGCCAACCACTCAATATAATTAAGTTACTTTCAAAATTTGCATGTATTAAAATTATTAAAAGATAAGCCCCTGTTATGGACATAATAACATGTAAGTATACATATATATTCAGACATTTTGCATTCAGCAAATTAAAGAAATATTAGTTTCAACACATCAATATTTTGTACATTAAACCTGTCTGACTACCTGTAAAACCCGATATGGTTGCCGCCTGAGAAATTGCAAAACATCCTTTGATAAAATTGGGCGTGTACCAGAAAACCGATACATTCGCCATTCGCACAGCACAATTTGTAGATAATATTTCATATTGAAATATGAAGCACGGTGTCATGCAATTTTGCTCCTAGTTTGACAAAATAACAATAATTGAAAACATTTTTCTACTTTTACAGTATATTTGCCGAAGTTGTATCGAAAGTGACTGCGTACAAAAATGTCCATTGAATTATGTTATTGGATCTTGAGGTTTAACGTAATTTGCGGGCGCTCCCTTGAGGGAAAAACATTATTGCAATACCAGAAAGCCGACTTGCAAGTTATCCTTTGGGAAATTCACACAAGTACTGCTCTTGAATGCAACTAATGTATTTGTTGAGTCTTACAGTAACACTACTAAGCCCGTCCAGCTTGCAATATTTATGAAAAAATTCATTATATATTGGACAACTATCAATCAAACTATTTTTTTATGAATTGAAATTTTATCGAAAATAATTTTAATATCTTAAGCGTCTTATTTATAAAACATCCATTTCACATTAATTTGTTTCCTTACAATCCATTAAGTAGGCTACATAAAGTACGCACATAAATGAGCTCGATTTATTGTCAAAATGTTCCAACTTTACAGACATTCTGTGCCATCCTTCGATACCAGAACATATTTCTTTGTAGCTTACACTACCACAGCATGTAAATACCGCCTGTATGAAATATTTAAGGGAAATCTTGAATGACATCTGCATATATTCTGTATCTAGGATTGCTATATCTTTGTGGATATGCAGTAGGCAGCAATGACTTTCAATGGTTTTTAATAAGCCATGACTATCGATTGACACTCACAAAGTATCATAATTAGACCATAATTAGTTTGTCCTACCATTAACTCGTTAAATTATACCCAGACAATACGTATAAGTTGGTTCAAGACATTTCGATTGCAAATTGCAAGGCAACAAATTTCCAGTTTTGCCACGCGACAAATTGGCCATATAATATTAGTTCCTGGTATTATTTCAGCTTCTGACTGCTAATCAACAGTTCCATTTCGAAAACATGGAGAATCTCATCTCGGCATTTGGTGGGTACAGGCATGTAAACAGAATAATAATTGTTCTAACCTGCAGGAATGAGCGATGATGTGCCCACAACCCGGCCAGAGGGATCCAGGCCAGCTTTCACCTCCTTTTCATACTGTAACATTCTGTCGTCCACAACGTAACGGGGGTAAGAGACGGGGGAAGCTTGGTTAACATCATCGTTTTCTGAGCTGCTGAACTCTCTTTCCCTCCATTCTTGACTTCGTTGGCGGCGCAGACGTGCCATCTGCCGACCACTCCGACGTCCTAAAGAGTCCATGGCCACAACCACCAACTACCTATACAAAAATACAAATTCAACCATTTATGTTGAATTATAGGAAACCAACTAGTCATGTATACGACAGTAAACTACAAACAGAACAGCACTATGCACTTGTGATTAACCCATTTACTACCAGTGTCCCTTCAGAGGGACACATAGTAATTTTCTTTTTGTATATAATATGAAGAATTTCTAAAATTAAAAACCCTGCTAATTTTGAATACTAGACATATAACTGCTCACACCCCTGCAGTATTTTAGTGTTTTATTTTCTGCCATGTGTCTACTCTCACTAATGTGTGCGAAATGGTTGCTTTCATGTTTTTTTTTTTAAACTTTGCCATAAAATTTACAAAGTCCTAAGAAAAAAAAATATTGCATTTGTTGGAAATTTTTCCTATTATTTACCTCGTGGTAATGAACGGGTTAATAAACAAGTACAAAATGACACTTCTACACCCAGAAACAATGTTATAATATAAATTTTATAAGGCATTATTTTCATCACCAAAAATAAACTCCATTTTATTGAACATAACCTATTGAGATCAAAGCGATTTGGCAACGTTGCGAGTAAAATGCAAGGGGAGAGTAAAAGTCTATTTTTTTGAAAATATGCTTGCTGGTCGTTTGATCAGATTATTTTATCATTTTATCAAACAAACCGCGAAATAGAGGCTTGATGAGCAATACACGATCAATGATGAAGTCATGAAATATCATATTTTAAACATTTCGAAGGATGGATGGGATTCACTAGATCGAAAGATGGTAGCAATTCTACCTGCTCAGATATCAACAACGGGCAAGCAAATCGGGTATGAACCAAATTTCAAAGAATAGAAGTCATCAACATTTTAATGTTGTCGAAGACCCTAGGTCGAATGTCTGGAAAGTATCAGGAAAACATGTCATGTCTGATATTACACAGATGTAGAAGCTGATACAGGCTTCACTATAAACCCTGTGTGGTATGGCGTCATAGAGCATAATATCAGAGGGTGGGCCAAAATCAATAACCAAATCATTTCAGCAGCTAGCATGAGAATCAAGGTGAAATTGCGTGCGTTCAAAAGATACCCCCGCTTATTTCGGGAAGTTATATTGCGTGGAAGCGACTGTTGAACCAGCAACCAGATTCCCAAAATATATTCGCCACATTCATCCAACACGCATACAAAATGCATATTTCATTTTTTACCAGTCTGGGTTTTGTATCGCGCATTCAATCGAGTGTTTCGCAAAAAAAAGTCAATATTGCATCGAAAACTCCAGCTAGTTTAACAACGATTCCAGACTATAATAATCCGAAACTCAACCTCCACTCACATCAAAACTAAAATCCAAATCATGGCTGATATTATAGATCTTGGAACCGCCACAGTTTAACATAGCGAGGTGAGAATTTAATAGGGCACGAGTTCGAAGGCCCTAAACAACAAATTTCCATCTTCTTTAGCCAACAAATGCTATATGCAATCAATTATGTAACTGAACTTCCGTAGCACTGTAATTTGTTATTTTGAAAATACCACCTGGACTTGTCTGTTAGGAACTCGATCAGATTTTTCACGTTTAACTAATGCTACAGTTTAGAGGAGATATCCCCCGAGTTGCTATACATGCAGAGATTACTCTACTCGCTATATTTCAAGGGTTTTGCAGCATCCTGTGCAAACAGCTGCAAGTGAATAACAGGAAAGACTGCTCTAGTTGTTAACACGTGCAATCTGTATTATTCAATAGCAACAAATTTCGCAGACACCATTTGTGGTCACAAATGGAGCGTATTGAACTGCAGACGGAGATTAGTAGAGCTTTTATTGTATGCTTCACAAGCAACTAGGAGCGCCTCCGGTGTTAAATGCTTTGCCTAGCGGTAATGGCGGCATCAACAAGGACCTTGCAACGGAGGGCACCCAGTGTGCGATTTGTCAGCTTTTCCAGAGTTGTGCTGCAAGCCAATTACGAACAGTTATCTGGAACACCCCTCCCTCAAATCATGCTGCCCCCTGTTGGTGTTCCACAATGGTAGAGTGTACAATAGGGCCCCAATTAATAGTTGGCGACGCGGTGCACGTGTCCCACAGTGTGTACTGTAACTATAAGCGAGTGCAGTTAAGATGGCCTCCACACAGAAGTCAGCAGCCTAAATTACATCGTTCCTTTGTGGACATACAATTGAGGTGGTGAATAAAGGTCGCCTCAGCGCACCTTCAATTGCCCTATTTATGACAGAGAAAAATGCACGTACACGTTTGTTAAATAAAAAAGCATGCACCCCACAAGACAATTATAAACAAAGGGTTTGTTGCTCCTTTGAGAAGCAACCTATAAGAACTGTCAAATGCGTACTAAGTATTAATATTATGCCATATCAATACTAACATACAGGTAAGTATTTGGAATTGCATCCGTGATTATTTACAAATATACTAATATGTAAGTCATAATACGTCAAATAAGTTCTTTCATTGTAACTGTAAACCAATGTAATGCAAACCAATTTACCTCATTCTAGTTCTTACCTTTAAAATGTTAGAAGGGCGATTGAGATTGTGCATTGCTTAGGGAAATACAAATCACAGGAAGGACAAAAAACGAAGTTGCTGGATTTAATTCTCGTCAGATTTTGCCACCATGTTCAAGTGCCGCGCGCAAGTGTGCGCATGCATGAGTTAAAATTGAATCTGGTGTGAATTGAAGTCGAAATACATCAACTATGCACTACTTGCCCAGAAGATATATGCCGACAAATCTGATCAAAATTTTCAATACGAAAATCTACAAAGCCCCGAAAGGCAAATGAAATCACATTCGTGTACCCGGGCAGTGCTCAGCAATGTATTCTTTTATAACGAACTGAAAAATTTGCTTAAACTTGGCCTAAACATATCCATTGATGTTTCAAGTCGAACTTCTAAAAGTTAAATGTGAGGGGAACTGGAAACGATGTCAAAATAATAACGGGAGAATTTATGATTCGAAATAAAAATAGTGCTATCGTATAATGTAGGTAGTTCGTAGTTCATATAAATACCAGAATGTGTTCAACGAGCTTATTATGCATGTATGTACCTACTCCAGCAGTAATAGAGTTTTCACAGAGTAAAATGCCATTTCAGTCTTGAAACGAAGTAAACAATTGTTAATAAGATGCTAACAGTAATAAAATCAAATCAAATAATAGAATGCACAAGGAAATATTATTTCCGAACTAGGCAGGCCGGAAAATGTCATTCTTTAAAGGAAACAGTTCAGAGTTTCAAATACAAATCGAAATAAAACAAACAATTTAATCACATAAGCTAAACTGCAGGGATCGGCTACAATTTTTGACGTTATCTTTATTAATTAAGATACAGTATAAGTACTTTAGTTATTATAGACTATGGTCTGATGTTAGCATTATTTTTACAGTATTCGTTCAATGCTGCCAAGACAATGATTTGCAACTCCAATATTGTTCATGAATATACCAATATAAAAATATACGTAGAAGATAATGAAATCCATGTGACACCTTGCGGCGATACGCCTTCAACAAATTGTCAGATCAAATTAGCCTATGAGAAATGTTCGCAGAAAAAACACCGTCAACTGACGTACACGCGAATACATTGTACTTGCATTAATTAGCATAGAGTTGCCAGGAGGCATGCTGAAAGCAACCCAGTGTACATTCAACATAACATACTCCAAGTAAGGTTTCTCATATTTTCACCAGCATCCGGAGCGAATAATTCGCAAAGACTTGAAAAATAATTGACAACAAAATGGTGAATTTCCCCGTCAGCGTCGACACTCATTATCTCGACTGAACAGTATCCTTCACCATTGATTACAACCAAGTGTAATTTAGATTCATACACGACTTGTGCGTTTGCATGAGACAGTAAAAATGACCGCAGACATTATCGATAATTCAACAAAAAACGAATTTGTAATAAGAATGTGCGCCTCTGCGCATGAAAATATCTCAATCTGGATGTTTTTCTTCCACATCGCAATTCATATTCAGAAATGAAAAAAAAACACACACAAGGAAAACAATCATTCAAGACCGTGCTGCCGTTGAAGTTGTTCTGAACAAATATTCCAAATATTTTCCGCAAAATATTCGCGAAATGTCCCCAAAGAATCTGCATAAATACGTAAAAACAGTTTGAAATAATATTTATCGCATTAGTTTCTATACGAAGATTGGGAATATAATCATGGGATATAAATTGATTTATATCTGCATACATATGTTCTATCTCCTACTCAAATATAATTTTATTCGTACAATAGAATTTTCTATTAGCAATTTGTAGTACCATAACTGCAATAAACGTTTTCAAATGTCGATTTAAAGCTGAAGTTTATATTATATTGCCGTTATCGATCGATTAATTAATTAATTAATTGGCATTGGGTCCTTGCGTATTAAATTTTGATACAATGGCTTACTTAAAATATGGACAAAATTATTGTAGGTCTTTTTTGCTATTATTTCTGTCACCAGCTGCTGAAATTTAATAACAGTCCTTACTTTTTATCGCAACGAAGCATAAGAAATTTATATAAACAAATTTACGGTAAAGGCAAAAATAAATTTGAAAAATGAAAACGTATTTCCTTTTTTGTAATATGAAATGTTTAAACATTATTTTTAGTGTAACGAAGGTGATGAAAAATTTGTGCAGAATTTGATCGAGGTATTTGCAATTTAAGCAATAAAATAACCAGATAATAATTTATGTATATGTAATGGCTGCTGCTGAATATACATATACTGCAATTATATTAAGATAATTAAAAACGTAATGCAAAAATTACACCTGTCATAATTGATGTACTATCAACAATACAGATCACAACATTCAATTTACTATTTTGCAAAATGCAGTTCTCTAATAATACTTTCAGGTGTGTGTACTTTAAAAGTTAAAGATTCTCGCGCACAACTACATATAGGCGGCAGTCTTCTGTCACAAGTGTTAGAAAATGAATGCTACGATTTAAAATTGCAAGTTGACACCGTATAACCAGGCTAAAAAAGAAATCCAGCTACTATTACTGCGAAAGAATACATAAAACGGAAAGCCAATTGGGCGTAACCAATTAGCGGAGGAATAGAGAAGAGAGAAAGTTTGCAGTTTTTGGATGCAGGCAACGTTCTCGCAAGAAAACGAATCGCACCAAATAATAAGCCAAACGGGAAAAGGGGATATAAAAAAAAGTGAATTGCACACCTTTTTGCGGCGATCTTCGTCTAGTTTAATCAGTGCCGAAATTGGATCTGCGGGCTGGTGGGGATAAAAAGAGGAGTGAAAGTGGGAGGACTACATAGCCACAAACAGACACCATATCACGTCCATGAATGCGGATATACGAAGTCCTTTGATAAATGCAAGCCTAGCTGACCATGTCCCCACAATATAAGATACAAAATCCGAACTCTGTCAGAAAATGTGCAATCTCAAATTGCAGCCAATTTCGTGTCAAACGATGAAAATCACTACCCATTCCATTTTACTGTCTGCGTCGATATTAATTCAAGATGGGAATTAGGAACTACCTATCGATCCAAATATATGTACAGTGTTATGTCAACATAGACGAGATGCAACCAATTATTCAGCTGCAAGATTAAATAGAAATATTCTCTAGTGGACCGTGACTCTAGTCAATTAATTAATTTAATCTTGCTCTGAAATTGAAGAGGATGCATCAAACATTAGCATTTAAAGTCCGTCAATATAATGCACTGGCATCTTCCGGTCGAGTAAACATACTACACATACTAGTCCATACAACCCACTCCAACATTCTCCTAGGCAACGAGATCTACGAACGACTCAAACCTCGCATAAAAGAGTCATTAAAATATTCGAAATCAAGCCAATTTAACTGGAAATCTTAATTGGATAGTGCCCTGGAGTTGCAATACGTCAACATAATTGAAAAAAAAATGGGCTTAGTTGACAATCAATGTAAATGAGTGAATGACAAAATCATACATTAACATTATAATCAATGTTTTACAACTTATATCAGGAGAAACTGAATTATTTCATTGAGCTTAAACTTTAACAAGTCAATCCATATAGGCGCGTTAATTTCGATCCCGTGGGACGAAAATATTTTAAGTAGAATTTATTTACACAAGATATGAAATTGCTGTTTGCAATCTACTGCAGAACATAAAACAAATTGCTGTGAATTCTTTCAGTTAACTGTCAGCTTAGTTCAATGCGTTATTTACAGAAACAATGCATTACGAAAATCGACAAATAGTCAGATGACAAATATTTGAACTATTATCTCGCTAAATTAATAACCACACAATGACGCACTTTGCCAACACTTAATGAAAGTATATGCCACCAATTTGCTATTTCTTACCTCAATTATATCATTAATTAAAGGAACCAGCTTATGGACGTGGCCAGTTTATTTGTACATGTTTCCCATGTTTAAAAACGAAATACTATAGCTTGGTCAAAAAAGCAGAAATGTCAACCTATTAGCTGAAGTGCACCCAATTCCAAATGCAGCAATACTTACAAGATTTATGAGGCAACAGCCAGCATTTATATTACAACACTACCAGTTTTTGCTTATTTCCAAATAAATCCCTATTGATGCAGGTTAAAAGCAACAATTTCGACAAAATATACAGATCTAATAGCAGAGTAGGTCCGACCTGGAATTAAATTATAAGATAAGAACATAGCTTCAATCAGATTATTTGCAGTTTCTCCTAATATTATTCTGCTCGTAAATATTAAACTGTGTACTAACAGCAAATGCGTGGATATGTACGTTCAGTGAATTTCAACAAGGGCAAAAACCGTGTGTCGGGAAAGTCTATAAATTTATATTAAATAAATTTGAAAAGGAAATGTCAGCAACAAATATGATTGCATATACAGTACTTGTATATATGTCTCAGTAACATGCCAGGGGCATCCATTGATGAAAAAAAGATTCCAAATTTGTGATTAAATGACGAAATAATAAACTCAGTACAGTGTTCCCCTTGCACATATGAAAGGGTTAGCAGCGCTGCTAACCAATTTCAACTCCTGGGCAATCATTTTATTGTCGGTTGCAAAGTGAAGTGGTTTTTCCGGAGCAGCAACAAAACAAATACATGTGTATTGCCATAATTTCTTAAATTTATCACAAATTTCGAATCTGCTGTCAGCAACATCTGCAACACAGCTGCCTGCATTTTTCAAACTTAAACTATCCTCATCAAAAAATACTAGCATGTCCCCCTGGAAAGATTAATACATATACCGTGGTAGTCTATAAACAGGATACTTTGAGAAAGTAGCAGCATATTAATATTAAAATCATAATATTTCATCAAAACAATTGTCAATTTCTTTTATTTGCATATAAACGTTACGAATGCATTTCAATTTTAATATTTTCACGGTTCTCAGCAAAAAAAAATTAATGCGGAATATCGTGATATATGGCCATAACTGCATTTCATCATTTTTTTAGTCCCTCGTTTCCATTCACAGTTATTAGCAATATAACCGGAGTTTCTGGACACCCGGTACAGTCAGTCTTTATACTGTATATTAAATGGGAGGCACACGAAGGTGTACGACTATATAGGAAAATCATTTGGTAACGCTGTATGCAGACCACAATGCAAGTTGGTATCGGTAAAACAGCAGGAGACAACGAAACGGCTATAAATGGGTCAACTAGACTTGTTTACCCATGGGCAACATGTTTCCTGGGCCTTCTGCATGGCACCCCACCCACTCTTATATACACCCTTTGCCAATGTTTCCCATATTGATCGTCAAATATGACCGCTTCTTTTATCTCCGTGTGCAACTTTTACGACTGCCTCGTCTTTCTATTGCAGGCTGGACACTCTTTACGCTCACTGTATGTGCAACCGGCTACAAACATCACTGTTCCCATCGCAGAAATGCCAACACAAATCTGCGCCATCAACATTTACGTAATTCGTAAATATATACGCTGTAATGTAGCCAACTGTTATGCTCCTACTAGCAACCGCAAAGTTCATTCAGCATCCCGAGCTCAGTAAGCAGTTTGCAAGTGTAGTATACAATCCTTGCATTTTATTTCGCTTATTTCCTTGGCTGGTGAAATGACTCTGAATGCAATTTGTGACCACAATAGCATTTTATAAAACTATTTTTACGCAAAAGCCTTTTGTGATTTGCAGAGGATTTACCTACAGATAGGACTACCAATCGCCTGATATGAGCAAAGAATCATGATTGATATCATATGTATTATTCATTAATACACTTTTCTGTAATCATATATAAACTTCTATTTCGAAATACTGCCGAGTATAATTTATAGCATTCAAGTTGATATAAATAATTTAATTTGTTTGCAATATAGTTTATTAAAATCCACAGAGTTTCATCTTTCACTTAAGAAGAAACAATTTTGTGTTTATTACTGTATAAAAAGCTACCAACATATTATTTGAAAGCAACTTTAATATTTTATTTAATAGATTGGCAAGTTTTCTGTATAAGTAAATAAGTATACGGTTCAAAACAAAATGTAATTTTGAGAACAGAATAATAAATTGAAACGTAATATTTACTTAATACGTAATTCAATATTTGAAAGCGAAACAGACGCCATTCAAATTGCCTACTGCCCTCGTTTGATACGAGTACACAATGTAATCCACCACTGGAAAATTGAAAATATTCGATCTTTTTGAAACAGTCGAATGCGACAACGGAACTGTTTTCAGAGTATACCATTACCCATGCTCAGTAGAGCCAGCCAACCGCAAAAAAAAATCCTTCTGCCCTGCAGCATCGACATTCATGTTGTCTTTATCTCATACAACATAAGTAATTAAATAAAAAATCTATTTTAATAAGCAATGACATTAAATTTGAGGCAATTTAAGAAACATGTTTAGGAAAATATAAAAATATGTTTCTATTTTTACACCCTAAACTAAATATGTATCATCATATACGTAGTCCGAATTGTAATTACATTATAATACACGATTTCAGGCTGTATTTATGCTGAGCTCACGTGGAAACAATACGCAAATATAATCTTTTATTTGCTTATTGAGATATGTAGGATTCAGAATGTCAATACTAGCGCATTTTTACACAAAAAATGCAAATGCGAACTCATAAACGTAAATTGAATTCCCACATTACTCTTTTCGCGCGAGATACTGTAGCAGTTGCTTTTTTGTTGCAAAGTAATTGATAAATGAAAAATGAGATCACACCGTTCAAACTCGATTTTCTTCACCAGCGAATCAAATGAAAATGCAAGATGCTCGAGAAACACAATCTCTGCTTCCTGAAATCAACAAACTAAACTGAACTCAAATTTTACATTTTCTTGATTCTATAACTTCTTGCGTCATAATATGGGATAATGAACATAAAAACGGACCACAAAAGGAAGCAATTACAGAGAGATATGGAAAAAGTTCATGCAGTTTCAGATAGAGAAAAATATGTATAATAAATAAGAAAAAAGTTTGACAAGAAGTTAGGAATTCCACTTGCGAAACGCATAGCACGATAACCAAGGAAAAATGGATGCGACATTTTATATTTTACATAAGGGACCAGCCACCAAAAAATTCAACGACACATGATGCATTGCATGAAAAGCTACCCACAGGATGAGCACACGGCGGTGGGGCATAAAAGAATTTAAGCAACATGCAAGAAACTGGCAGCGATAATAAAATTACGGAAACTCGGGATTGATAATGACATCATAAATCAGGCTGCGACTCGAATTTAATTTTCAACCGCCGACTCGTTTAGAAATGCGAATATGCATTCACCACACAACCCATTTTCTCACAATTCAGACATCACAAGGGGGTAAACTGCAAATAGACTATTCAACAAATGGCGAACTAGGCGTGAATTTCCATGCACTCAAAAGCGCTTTCATAATACCTTCGTAACGACAGCGAATTTCTCATAATTTCTGCAACAGAAACAATCGCATTTCCGCTATCCAAATCCGCTACAATAATTTCGTGTACTTCATACGTAAGCAATTATTCAAGATGATGGCCACAGCGGAGTAGAAATGGGTACCTACTTTTAATTCATTTTAACTAATTTCCAATTAATCTCGCTTCAGATCAAAATGCAATTACAACAAGCGCTAGTCAACCCTGAAAAATCCCGCATGAATTTGCAGCTAAAACTTTAATAAGATCACATAAAAGCTTTTGTATTGAGTCTATGCAGCTGTGGACATTAAGTATTCAAAATTGGTGGACAATGCAATTAGAAGACATGCAGCAATGTACGCATTATACTACTAGAGTCAAAAATAAACCGGACTTTTGCAATTGCTGCCATCCTATTATTCAGACAATTACATCACTATCAAGACATGTTCCCAGACATACGACCTAGTGTCCTGTGACGTATCTTTGAACATGTGAGAGTGCGCTGCATGCTGGGACATGCAAATGTAGAGTCTACGTAACTTGTTTTCCGGAATCAACTAGAGTCAAAATAAACGGAACTTTGTCCGTAGCTTTAATAACACTAACATTGAAACTGATTACATGATTCCACCTTCAAAGTAATGTCCCAGCATGCAGCGCACTCACACATGTTCAAAGATACGTCACAGGACACTAGGTCATATGTCTGGGAACATGTCTTGACAGTGATGTAATTGTCTGAATAATAGGATGGCAGCAATTGCAAAAGTCCGGTTTATTTTTGACTCTAGTAGTATAACAATTAATGGCATCTGCAATGTACTACCTGTTTTAAGAATTCAATTGATTCACAAAGTAGTAAAATACAAAAAAATGGTGGCTTACAATTTGAAATATTTTTGTACAAAATAGACTATTTTATTAAATATGAATAGGCATTTCAAGCAAACAGCAAGATAATAATACATTATAATTGCATATAAAAATTTGAAATGGATCACAAAACCCCAATGAAGTAAAAAACAACAATATTCCAATATGAATGATACGTTTCCAATGGCCTAATAAAACTTCGGGACAACATAATATAATATTTAAACTCATTTTTATGGGATAATGTAATGTAGCATACTACTGTACGTAAAAAGAAATAATGAAACGTCTGTTTTAACAGCGATTGGTAGTAGTCGTGCGGCTAATCAAGTTCGGCGATATATGCAAATACTGTTCGGAGTAAAGTTTTAGTATTTCTCCCAGCCCATTTCCCTCGCAACAGTTCAAATCCTATATACAAGACAGAACAGCTGTGGAAAGGCCCTAAGTAGGAACGTTAGTTTTATTGCATAGGGGAAAAGAGAGTAAAAGGAGAAAATCGTGTCAGTTTCACAGGAAACTCAGGAAAAACCATCTGCGCTTCTTGTTTAGCTTCCCTTTTACATATCATTTGGCAGCAATATTACTAACAATGTTGACAAATTCCAGACAAATTAGACACCAAATTCCAATTCATAATCAGTAATATTAAGAAGAAAATTCTTCAGCCGTATAAATTTTTAACAAATACTTAAAATAAAATTATATATAACAGTTGCATATTAATATGTGTGTGAAATTCAATTGAATATGTAATATTACTAGAATTTGAGCTTAGAATGCATGCGTATATGAAACCCATCCACCGAAACCTATCTGTATTACCTCCACTAGTTAAATAACATTAGCAGCAATTAATTAAAACGGAAAGTAAAAGAACTCGTGCACTACAAATAATATATTGAATAAATGATATATTATATTGCCAGACCAGTATTGTACAACCAAAAGAACACTAAAAGCCTTCTCAGAATTTTAAATGTAACAAAATGTCTCATTTTTTCTACTCGAGTAGTTGAGAAAGTGGACTCGTAACAGGAAGCGAAGGAACTGAAAGTAACTTTAATAAAGGGAAAGGAAGTCACTTCATAATGGTCACTACATTTATCACGAGTGACCCGGTAGAAGAAGGAAGAAAAAACGAAACCGAAACACGAAGCTCTTTTCATTAAATGGGAGATGCACCTTGTGATGCCATTTTTTTTCCTTACATTGTTTAGCGATAATACGGCAGCAAGATGAAGTCGCGTCCAGTCATGCAGTGAAGCGGCCCAAAAAGCGACCCGCATAGCACGTGCGCTGCGTGGAAGTTTACCCTAGGGAGTGGAGCGGGTAAAGCACGCTTGGACAGAGCGGTGCATCTTCAATTCATTCTTGGTTGCACGCACTACCACATTGAATTGGGCGAGGAAATATACGATACAGGACGCAACATTCATCTTGACAGCCGGATAACACCAACGAACAGTCGCCTGACTCGGTACAAAAATAATACCCACCCTAAAATTGCAAACATTTTTTCCACCACCAAAATACTAAACATAAATGCCTTGCAAATCAAAATTCTGTGTATAGTCTATGAAAATATTATTACCCCACATATCCATACTAGGTACAGCAGAACCTCGATTATCCAGGGGGTCGGAACCAGGAGTGACTCGGATAGTCGGAGCGCGGATAACCGAGGTTCTACCAAATATGGTTGTTTTCTTAAACATAGGTCACAACTGGTGGCTTGCTTACTGCTTAAAAAATTATATTGACAGATAACATTAATGCACTCATTTCTCCATATAATATAAAAGTATATAGCTTTAATGGTAAATATTAAGTTTAAGGTCCTTACATATATGATGAAACTATTTGAAGACCAAGAAATGTTTATTGTGTAAATAAAGGAGAACTTTATCCAATATACTGCCGCTTATAAAAATAAGTAGAATTCTCAGAATGATGAAAACAAATTTCAATTTTCTTCGAATCGATATCTTAGAAATTGTGCACGTTCATGCCACCGCTATATTTTTAAAATCAACAAATACAGTTTATTCTGCCAATAGATTAAAACTCGAAGTTTATGGATAACAGAAATTTTGCCGAAGATTTAAATATTTTTGCTCAAAATATAACCTACTTTGCATTGATAGTCGATCATGCAATGATTGCTGAAAATAGCCTTATTATACAGAGCGAGGCAAAAGTCTATTTCTCCACGGAATATTTAGATAACTTTGCTAAATTAGACTAAATTGATGATGCTCTGACAACTTTCAAATTTGGGCTAAGGTGATAACTAAAACTGCTTAAAAAATCTTTAATGAACATCTAATACTTACTATATACAACGGCGAAAATTCAAAACGATAACCGCCACCGTTTTCGAGATTATTCTATGAAGCAGACTTTTCCTCACACTGTATAATACCATATTACGAAATTCTAAAACAAAATATTTGACGGAAATTGTAGTTTTAATGGATCGGTTATGTTCTATTGTGTTATTACGTAGTCAGTATCTACTATAAAGAGATCAAACGAAGTATTGAATATGACCAATTGTTGGAATTCATTTACCATACCGACTCCGGTTTCAAAATGAACAAATTTACTGCAATTAAAGCGACAATATAAACCATGTTAGATAACCCTTGTGGCCAAATCGAGAAATGTGCATGTTAAAATGTGCTCATTTATCAAATTTAAAGTTATATAATAGATAATTTAAATTTAGCTCTCATTTCACCTTATGAATGACTCTCAAAGTTGCATATTATTCCCAGTTTCTTAATATTTAATTAATTAAGTACTTACAACAAGTACATCACATTGATGAGATTCAATTTCATAATTAGTTTAGATGCAATCACCACCCACCAACCGCCACCCAAATCCAGCAAAACGGAAAGGAACGCTTTCAATGCGCTTTGCATGGCCTTAAGAGTAAGTAGAGTAGAAGACAGATTGTTCAAAAATCTGACATCACCCTAATGGATTTGGTCGTCAAATTGTTGGGTAATGTGATCGGAAACCGCAATAATCAATGAAATTTTCCATGAGAATGAAGTGAGAGGAGAGAGAAGAGAGAGTGAGGGATGTAATTTCGCCAAAAATTGAGCGAACAGACTTGAAACATACACACAGAAAAACATAAAAGCCAAACCCAACCTTCCCTACAAGAGCTGCAATAATGAACTTTTCCTGAAATATCGATCGACTATCTGCTCACACATTCACATACAGTATGTACCTGGGCGAAATTACCACCGTCATGCAACCCCATAGCCCACGTGTTACTCTGAATTACACTATTAATTATTTACGGACTTAATGATGAAACGGCCATGGGGTGCACCCAGTGGACTAGCCAAATTGTACATCCACCCCCCCAAAAAATTCCGCACACAGTAAAAAATTGGAAATTTCGTGCGACTTGAGGCAAAAGCCAACCCGCGCTTAAGCCAATTAAGTGCCATTGAAATATAGTGCTTGGCAGAAAAGGATTAAATACAGCTGACCACGCCCAAATCAATCTAAAAAAAGTGCAAATCGTTCTTCGATAGTCCAACAATTATAGGCTAAACGCAGCTCAGAATACTGCATTCTCCAAGATATATAAAAGATTTTTGTGACCTCACTAGAATAACAATTCAGTGGCAAGACCAATTACCCCGACTTCGAAATCCGAAATATTAATAGAGAAAAACTTTGAAGTGTTGAAGTTACTATTATATGAAATTAGCTTATAAATTAAGTGCACATAATACGTAAATGAACAACAAATATAGCTACATTAACGCATTTATATTCAAGTTAAATTTTCCCTTGCAATTCAAAATCTTATCTGGCACTACCTAAAACTATCAAATATGCTCTCATAAACTTATTCATAGCGCAGCTGCAATCATCTACCATTCATTGCATTACGAGTAAAGATCCAGCTTCATTGTTCTCAATAATAAATGACGTCATTATCTTTTGCCGTATTCTACCGCGCGGTAAGCTTTCTTTTTACCTTGTATTTTTTGTTTTATCAGAAAACTTGCTGCTAATCTAGACAATGATGTCCAAATATTGTGTTTTATATATGACGGGATGAACAACGATCCCCCTACCCTTGTGACTTCTCTTTGTAAAGAATTCATGCACCTTTCATTGTTATTTTAGATGTCAACCCTCAAGATAACGCAATTCTTACTTGACCTCACCTAAAATAATGTCTTTAAAACCTGTACTACTAATAATGCATCTGCACATTGTCGCACACATTTCATTCTGCCAAATGCACGTCTTGTATGTATTCTATGGAAGTGGAAAGTCCTTCACAGATGTCTTAGTAAAGGTGAACTGACGTGGATTTTAAACGAAGAAAGACGAGCCACCAAGGCTAAACTGGGTAAAAGTCGTGGGCCTGCAGCTCTGAATTTGATATTTTGTATGACCTGTTCCTCATCGCTTAAATTTCCTATATTTATTGAAGTTGACCGACTCCATCTTATATATGATAATTTTTAAGCAAATCAAACACCACATGTCAGCCGATCTTTAATTGTAGACATACACATGTACTGCATACAGTTGCACATGTTATGCGCACACACGCTGCATGTATAACAAATGGGGGGGGGGGGGTAGTATCCCTAAGGATTCATAAACCCACTAAAATACTTTGGCTTGAATGACATCTGTTGTCAAAAAAATCTTTTGCTATTTGCGTCTAACTGTTGTGTGCAAGGAGATTATCGCAACATTGCACCGAAAGTTCACTAAAAAACGAAATAGAACAGAAGAGTGCAGCTCAACTTGCGAGCGTCTTAATGGTGGCTCTAAGTTTTCCGTTTACACACATGATATTCCGGTTTAGCAAAATGAGGCATTACTTGACGGAAATGTGAACATTAAGCAACGGATAAAGGCAGTTTATGCCATGATCACTATCATTATTATAAGAAAATTCCGCAGTTTTACGTCAGATTAATAAAATAAGAAAACCGAGGCTGTAAAACGTACTCGACTCAGCGAAAAACGATACCTGCCACAATTAAATATCATCATGGTACGTTAATTTTTTGTGCGTGTGCAAAGAAGAAATGGGCACGTTTGCTTTAGTGGTAAAACGAACAATATCTGTTGTCATGTCTTCAACTGCCGATTTTCTTGCAATGTATATTGGCGACCTGATGAGAGACGAAAGGTTATCAGAGTGTACAGGCTTGCCAAGCCCCAGAAACAATCCATCAACGCCCCAACGGTTTGTAATCCTCAATCTATCTGTCTTTGCCAACTCCAATAGGACTACTATACGACCATGCAACAAAAGAAACGATAAAAATGCGCGTTAAAAACGTCAACGAATACTAAGGCGTCCAAATAACACAATCTTCTTCAGTACTTGATTTGCAATGAAGATGTTACAGCGGCATACACACATAAAAGGAAATAAATACAGATATCCACACACACAAATCCACTTCGATTGTAGATTATTAATCAGGAAATGTTGCAATTAGGTAGTTATTAAGATTCACTATTGTGATCAGAGCAAGAAACCGGATTGAATATACAGTATAACATTATACTGCATTTTCAATAACACCTTGACATCAACTCCAAATAACATTTGTGAACGTTGAAGAATTGATGTCACACACGCATATTTTGCACAAGTACGAGACGCAATTTGCTGAAATGCAAATATATCGATTTCGATCGAAAACCAACACATGGAAAATCGTGTAGATGTCAGCGTGAAAAATTATGCATATTTCTTATACAGATTTATCAGCAAAATACGGAATAGCATATCAAAACAAAATAAAAAACCCTGTTTGGCAGCATTTCAAATATTGTGTCGGTATATGTAATTCACCTTGATCTAGTTAGTAACAAGACATTTCTTTTCAGAGAAACAAGCAATATCATTGCCATCTTCACAGGTTTTCAGAGCTTTTCCATGACTTGGCAAATTTATTCGCTCGTAAACAGAGGATTGCAAATTGTTTTTAAGCTTGCGGCGAAGATTAATATGAAAATAATATTCCGTGATACATTTATGAAACATTTTCTAACATAAACATCTATAATCCCATAAACAAACCCATCAAACTGGATCGGTTAAAAGTTCCGAGAAAGTACTCGTAAATGTTTATTTACATAGCTGCATAGCTTTTTGTAGAAAAGGTAAATAATTGTGTGCAAGAGAAAAGAGATACATGTGGCATTTGCCTATTTAAGTTTCAGTATCGAAAATACACCTTTTCATATTATGTACCAGATCAAATTAGAGTTCAAGAACCTGCAATAGCAATACGATAATTTAATCTTAACAGCATAAACTCTTAAGCTATAAATTTGCAAACATATTTTGTTTTAAAATTTAGCAAATTTATTGTTATTTCCCGCAATATTGTTAGGAACATACTTTAATAGATGGAATAAACCAAGTAAAATGAACCCAATTTTAAATGGACGGGACCAGCTTTGAAGTTTTATTTTTCTTTCATTAAACATAGCATAATAAGATTAATAAGCATGTTATTGAATTGCCAACTGAAATCAAGATCTAAATTATTTAGCGTAAAATTATATTCCCTCTGCAAAAAACCCTCTTGAAAGTTTTAACATAATTTTCATATTAATAACGTAAAAAAATGCCGTTAGTTATATCCCTTAGCGAAATGAACCGTGAAATAAAAATGAGAGAAGAACAAAAAAGTGTTTTTTTTTATATTCGGAGCAAGAAAAAAAAAGGGCATAATTCGATTAGCAACTCGCATATTTCCAATAGAGCTGCATCATTAATTGGAAAAGTATAATGTTCTTTTTTAAGATAAGGTGCAAAACAGTGGCAGTTGTTTTCCAGTTGGCCGAGTGAAATAACGACACTGAGGATGATCTGCATGCGCTTTCCCATGCTGCATTTCATCGATTTGCGCATGGAGAAAAGAGAGCAAATCATTTGCATAAGTCACTGCGATCGATGCGTATTTTAACAACTCGCATTTTAACGGCTCACTTTTCTCATTCTGCATGAAGACGTTCACCTCTGAACCGAGCAAATTATTACGCCATCCACGTGGCGCACCCTAATTTTTACTTCAAATTTATTTCATTGGGGCACATGGATACAAAAGACGAAAAAGTCCCAAAACGCCGTGTTCATAAACATCGATCGCACAGCCATGAATTCTCTTTTAGAGCAGCGTGATAAATCACCTGAACTAACCTAACCTTTGGCAAATATATCGATTGGATGTATTTTTTTTAGAACAGGGCCCAACGCTCAACTAAAAATCCCTCTCCATGCTTCAGTTCGCATTGCACTAAATCAAGCAACCGCTGCTATTGGGTGGGTGGCTCTGCATGGCTTATTTCAAACCAAATCCCCAACAAATGTCAACCTCGGACTGAACAAACGACTGCTAAATGCAAACCATCACCATCACCATCACCACACCCCCATCCTCCCAATCTTTATCGCGCCCAGGTTTGCTTTCACAACCAATCAACACTAGAGCAAAAGCAAACCTTGCAAAACGCCCCCCTCACGATTCTATCCATGTTCATTTTCACAGTGAAACAAAATTACACTACTTCCTTCCGAATTGGAGTTATATTTTGTTTCAGAGTACATCACAAGGTCTCCGTTTCATGCAATATCATATTCATTATGAATGAAGCTCGATCAAACAAAAGAAAGTGTCATGAACACTTCATAGATTATACTCGCTTTAGTCCCAGCCAGCCCTTAATAAATGACATCACATTATAAGTTGGAAAGAATTTCCAAATTGAATTTTTGGGAGAGCGCAGTCAGAGAATGAAACATGTGTACAAAAAAAGGAGCAAAAAACCGCTTTGACATAACTTATTTAGCATTAAAAATAATCTTGTACGTGCTATGGGAAGGCAGTATGCACCATCCAGTAAGAATGATTTTTTTCGCCCACCTATTTATATTTTGAAAGAAATTTCATCTCAATCCCAAGCAGAAATGTATCTCTAAACGAAATTACCAAATTATATTCAATCAGTGTCTAATTACATGCAGAATGCTCTTAATGAGGAAGATTTCATCATGTTCC
>WWPM01019823.1:0-21701 GCA_023279145.1 Glomeris maerens | reverse complement strand
AATGGGGAAAAAAATCAACACCTGTGTGCTCTGCCAGTCAAAAGGAGAAGTATTTCAAAATGTGGGAGTATATAGAGTTAAACCACACCTGTTCATCAGAAAACGGCATTAGTAAACGTAAATCCACCACTCTTCATATTGACTATTTCTTCCCTTAATTACTAGTTAGACTGGTACCCTTGGTGCTTTTTTATTTCATGGGTCTTGAACAGCACACACAATATGACCAATTTTAAACATTGAGCAAAGGCTTTAAATGTGAACTGACATGGTATTTTTCATCTCACAGATTTTTACAAAATTTTGGTAGAATTTTCAGACGAACTAAATCTAACCTTAGCATTTTCATGTTCTGAAAATAAAACAGGTCATATAACGCGATAAATATTTTTATTTATCCAATCGCTGTAAATCATTCATTAACTTGTTTTGGTTTAAAATTCTGTATTAAACAATACAATTGGCAATTAGTAACCTATTTTGGAGCTCATAAACAATAAAACAAAACCAATTTTATCAGAAAGGTTATAGTCAATTTATGAAAATATTATATGATGAAATTCATAAATTCGATTGAGTACGAGGAAGGGGCAGTATCCATTGGGCTTGTTAGCGTTTCAAAGTTTTACTTCTGGAATCTTCGAATTAAGCATGTTTATTTCATGCGTTTATTTATAAAGTGCAAGGAATTTGTGTAGGCGCAATCTATGTAGTTTTTATTTTTAGTTTCTAGAAATGTTTGGCCAAGGAAAATTTCTAATTTGCTAAGAAAACAACTAAGGAACTAATTTCTTACAATACAAACCTTACATGTCAATATCTGATTTTACCCTGATAGTGATTACAACGTGCAAAATCTTTAGAAATGCAATTAAAAAAGGCAATATTAAAGGTGCACTTTGCTGCCGAATAATAAACCAACAATCGTGTTTAAAAATAATTGGCGTGCAGTTTCAATTTTGAATGTAGAGCAATCTTATTTGGTCTTTTGTCACGAGGTGAAACATTCCTTCCCTACAAAAAAACAACTGCAATTTTGTTTGGCAATTTTCCTGACATTGTCCGACACTTTTGATTTACTGTGTATTCGTTTTCTTTTGTAAATATTGAACCGAGTTTACTTTTATTTGTTTTCAAAGTATACAAAAGCCATACTGATGCCGTTCAAAAGGCAAAATCAATGTGTGTGAATTGCAATGATGAACGTGCTTTTTGTACATCATGAAAATTAATTATAAAGTCACTTGATTTCTGTGCGATCCCTAACAATTTGTGCAAATATAGAAAATCCATAAATAATTTTACAAAGTTCATTCGCACGCAACTAATTATTTTGTTAAAGGTTGCCAAAATATTTACCATTATTTATTACGCGTACCATAAACGTTTTTTAGTACTGTTATCAGTTTTATAGCATGACATTGTAGAAATTATGCGCACTCAATTCCAACATTAGTGCCAATATTACAAGCACATCAGCACATTGAAACGACATTAACAAGTCTAAAAAAATTAAGTTTCTGAAATCCTAATTATTAGTCGTAATTTCTTTTTTAGGGGGGGTCAAAATTAAGGCAAATCCTTATACAGTATACTGCATGTATTTATTTCTTCACGTAGTTCGTCACAAGTAGTTGTAATTTAAAATGACAACATTGTGATCACGCAAATTGTGAGACAAGCCCTAGATTAAGTAGGTTTACCCCTTAGGTTTCAATTAATTCTTTGTTTCAAATTCCCAAGTGCTTGAAATAGACTTCATTTCTTTTTATATGTACAGTACATGAATAGGATCCAGAGAAGAGAACGCGCTTTGAAGGGTTGGCCTGCGGGCAGCTTAATTTTCAATTGCGATAATCGCTTCCATTAATTGTCTTGTTGGTTTGTGAATAAATGCGTTTAAAGTCATAGGGGCAGTGTGTACGCAACGTACTGTGTAATAATGAAGGCAAGTGGTGACTGGGGAAGGTGGGTATCGAATCGTGACGAGAATACATTGTGTGCTGTTACTGGCAACCGAAGACAATCGTCATCTCGCAATGTCCACGTGACCGTGTCCCATCTCCTATGTCCCATGTCCACATACGATGATGATGCACCACGTGGTACGACCTGCACCAAGGCCATCATCTGATGGTCCACAATGCCTTGCGCTCAACCTATTCTTTATTACTTGTACCAACCACTCCAAAACGATGTCTATCTCTCCGGAACAAGCTCTGATGTAATTATTATACAACTTGGAAAATATCACAAACCAAATCATGGAAACATCGTTGCTATATAATATAATATTACAATTTGTGCTTCTCTAGCATGGAATTTACTCGATCACATAGTACTGCATATCAATTGAAACGTGCACAACATAAGCAATTTTTTTAATGAATAGCGAAACTTGCAAAGACCCTCCTACGTGACAATATTTTATGGCATTTCCTAAACCACCCCTAATACACCGCTATGCAAATGTTTTCAAATGACTACCAGTTGAACATTGTTTCTGCTGTTGTGAAATAATTCCTGTTAATCAATTTAGGTGTTTAAATAATAGATTTCCATGAAATGCAGTTGGATGATTAAGGACAAGGCGTACAAAAACGCCTTACGGAAATATTGTAATAGTTACGATAAAACATGTGCCTTAACAAATTCCATGTGTTTTTCGTTTATATCTGGTTGATATTTTGTGACGTAAGTGTGACACTACAGGCTATATACGAGTATTCATCACCAGAAGGCTTATTTTTAATTCAACTTCCAAATGAGTGAAATAATATAAAAAATAAAGAACACATTTGTATATTAGATAATATACATTTGTCATGCATGTACTGTATGAATATAGATTGTGATTTATATGTATCCGGTGCTACACTTGATTTTAATTAATTTATATACTGCCACAAATGTTTGTAGAACGAGCCTTGAAAACCATCATGTTCATATTTTAAAATAAACTTACAAGGACAGCTGATTCACTGACTTCTCTGCATCGCAACCAGTCACAATTTTTAAAAGTTCACATTTCAGCAGTAAATGCATTAAGATACATAGTTTAAAAATTATTTTTAGGCGAAATATGTGAGTATTTATAACATTCAAATTATTATTATTGTAATCAGAATCTTTGATTAAAATCGTGCAATTTTTCAATCGTCTTTACAATTATTGAAAACATTTCCATGCTTGAATAACGAGAAACCTTAATAGTATCTCGGTTTACACTACATATTAAAATCGCAAATTCTTATATAAAATCTGATGTCATTACAGCGAATCCAGTAATATTTTTTTTAACCTCAATTCAAAACAGTACAATGCATTTAAGCAAACAAGTGCATAAATAAATTACCATCTCTCACGGTTTTATACTGTACATACTACATCACAACGTAATATTACATAATGCAAAAGCCAATTAGTATAAGTTTATAATAGATCAATAATGCAAACGTCTAATTATCGACATCATTAGGACTCTGAAATGCATAAATAATGGTCGACCTAAGTTTAAATGTTTTGGCATTTCAAATAATTAAACTATTTCTTGCCAAAACTTAACAAAAAAGTGAAAAATAAATAGCAACTTATTTAAAATATCGTCATGGTCTACAGTAAATAGAATGTGGGAGTGGATTTTAGCACACCTCGACGTGATAAAAAAACGCGTAATTATTTTCATTGTTAACACTTCCCATGCAACGTGGTCAATAATATATGGTGTAATTAGAGCCATATGCTTCTCAATTCCAATAAAAGAAGATGTGACCTCAAAAACGAGGGAAGTTTAATGAAGCACGAATTTTTGGCACACCTTTGTTTTCCATACAGAAATAACTTTACATTTATTGAGCAGCTTACAAAATTATCACCTGCTACTCTGATTTATGCTGCAAATGCTCATACAACATTATATGAAACACCTGTTTCCTTGGACGAACAAGTGCGTGTAAAATTGCACCTACCATACGACCTTAGTTTCATGCGCAAAGAATATTTGGTGAAAACTGTCAAATACGTGTTATGTAAATAGTTTCCTCTGGAAATAGTGTTTTGACGTTATTTCGAGAATAGTGGTGAACTGAAGAAACTAATTACACTACCATTGTTATTACACGAATGTCACAATAGTTGGCTAAGTTGAAATTAAAAACCTACGCAATATTAGTGATTACGATTATGATTATGCAGAAAAAAAAGAAAATGCCCCGGCCTAAGCACGAAGAGTGTAGAGGTCACAGAAATTAGTTTAGCCTACTGTGTTTGTTACCTTGTCCTCCTTTTCGTTAACACAGAGGAAAAGATGCGCGAGTTAAAACGAAAGGCTACTTCGATTACCCATTTTTTCTGCGTTTCACATTGCAACATGCCGAAACATTGCGAAAGCAAATAAAATTCCTGAATCACAATGGCGTGTTGGCACAACTTTTCAACAAGGCGAGGCCTATAGGTTGCAGGCAACACCTCCATTTGTGCTAATTGCTATAGCAACTTAATAATACAGTATACGAGTACGTACAATGCCACACAAAAGTTCTTATGTTATTTAAGTTGATTAACAAATAAGCGAAAATTATTGAAGTATGAGGTCAATCATTCCCTCGTGGTAATATACAGCATAACTAATACTTTACAGGTATATTTCAAACTTTCCCTTTGTATTTCGATTTTTTGTACTTCATCCATGAAAGGTATAGTGTTAAAGATTTCATCTTTCGCTACATGAATTGTTTCAGTACTTTTTATGCAACAACAAAGAGATACAATAATTTATTAGTCGGGGGAAAGGGAGAAAACACAGAAGAAACTGCAGGAAAAAATTAAATCTCTAGGCACAATGTCCATGAAAATCAAACAGAAAACGTAAAAATGCATCACGGCATTTTGTCGCGAAAATTGTAAAATTACAATGTTATATAGGGCTAAGTAAAAGAACGTGTACAGTAACGTAATTCAAAAATGTAAAATTTAGAGAGGAAATTAAAAGTATTTCGTAGCACGTGGAAATCTGTACTTTCATTTTTTATGGCATATCCATTAAAATTGAAAAGTTTCTTTCTCAATTGTCAATATATAAATTATTTTTTAATAATTTCGAAATCGACCAGGAAAATCATATTACCTAACGAATCTTTACAACTGATTGATGTACTGTCCGAAATATTGCACAGCCTACTTAGGCTTATAGGATAACACAAAATAATAAAAGAGATCGCGTTGCATATTCCAAAAATTCAAACGTTCTTTCCCATGACTTGTTATTATTAGTAGTATCAAGCACTAGGACATGCATGCAAATAGGTTTGGATATGAGCAAAATAATGTACGAAATTATAAAAACCAATCCTCAACTAGAAAAATAACAAATTTAAGGATTTGAATATAGGTATGTGCAAGAACATGTCGAATGCGCGCACATTCATTTTTCTTGCACGATTGAATCGGGGTTTATGCTACATAAAAGGTTTAAGAATTACTTTCAACAAAACTAAAGTGCATTAAATAAAAAGAATGAAAATATTTTGGAAAACGAATTCAGGTTTCCATATATAATGTCCATCAACTGGATACCCCTAAAGTGCGCAATTTTCTAAGTCGATAATGAGGCCGTTTGATCGATAGTTGACATTTAACTAAATAGTGGTTTCGATTTACAAAAATCCAAACGTCCCCAAATAAAAGTTATAAACATATGCATGCATTCACACAGAATTACAGTTAGATCAAATTTGACAAAGTGAGCTCACCAACTGACACAATCAATGTCAATACCGAACTAGGTGAGTTGTGCCGCATCACAGTGATGCGCGCACGTGACGCCATCATGTGCAGTGGACACGGGTCACTCATCCAAAGGTATTCCGTAGAATATGGTGGTCAATATCGTACCGTGCGAACAAAACCGGCGCCCCAGAGTATACAGTCGATTTAACTCATATCGAGAATCACGTCAAATGACATCATGGGCAGTCCGCAAAGGCTACAGCAACGAATTCATGCCAATTTTTATGGTTTTTGCGAATTATCTCGGAATTTATTTGATTAACAATTTTGAAATTTTTTAAATGTATTAAAACAACTGGGTGGACCACTTGATAAAAAAAGTCAAGATTTTTAGATGAGACTACTTCAAGAGCCATCGTCGTTTCAACTCCATGTCTGATCTAACCCTGGTGTCCCTTGTACATTCAGCAACCAGTTCGCATTAACACAGTGGAGCAGTTCCATTGTTAATTAAATCCAATTTTAGCCAAATCTACTATTTGTAAAATGAAAATCGGCTGGCCCAAACTTATCTGTAGGCTATACGCATAAGGGCTTGCCCACATTCTCTTGCAATGAAATATCAGACTCTCTGTCCCACAAAACAGATGCAGATAAAAAGACAGCAATTACTTTTTCTTGGCGTTGCTCCCAAGTGGACAATGTCGACATTACTAGCTCGGAAAGCCAAAGTCTTCACTCCCATCGTCCGGGGCAAAAAGGCCTGTCAGAAGGCAACTTGTGTATTTAAAACGCCACCACTTGACCAACCTTGTTGCAGAGTGGCAGGTGGCAAAAAACACCCTTATTACTAACCGATGCAAATCCTCTTCAAAGGTCAAAATCACCTGCTTTCACATCCACAATGCAGCAGACATTAGCTGCATTTGCCAAATTGGACGGTGGAATGAACTAAGTGGACAAAGGAGCAGGCAAATTGGACGTGTGCTTCAGGAGCGAGTATAGTGGAAGAAAGGTTAAAATCTTGCTGGAAATCCACTTATGAACTGTCTACAGTTGCTCAAATCCAAAGAAATCCAATAAATGATGCCTTGCATCAACTGCTGAAGACTTTTCGGACACCAAGTGATTCAGTGGTTCACCAAACTCTTATGGATGAAACATCTAGATTAACAACACGTGTTGTGTATCTCTGCATCCTGGCACCATGTGGAAGACATGCTGAAAACCTGGAACACACAGAATCCATTGGTGATAGTAGAGCTGAAAGTCGTTTCCTTCGAGCTGAGGAAAGCACTGTAGGATAGTGACTCCACCTCGAGTGGTGGTGATCCTGCAGCAACTCTCATCCGTCCTACCCATAATGCACTTGTGCCACACAGTGGTCCTCCTTCTCTTGCACCAAGTTCAGATCCTACCAGAAAACAGGCATTCACAACTTCTTGAGCCAATAGTGTTGCAGGAGGGGGCCAGGCAATAGCCAATTGCAGACAGAAAGCTCCTCTTCATTCATGGCTCAACGTCGTCCTTCACGTTACGCATGCGCAATGACGTCTTGTAGGTGGATAAGAAGTCGTTCCGCCTTCTAACTCCACTCTTGTTTCTCAAGAAAAAAAGTTTTCTTTTTCAGTCTTGCGTTCCCCTCGTATAGACGTCTACTACTTTTTATATTAATTTGGATGGTGAAACAGGATGCAAATACAATTGTCAGATGTTTGCACGGTGATAAACTGATGCAGTACCTTGTGCAAACAGTTTCTTTGACCTCTTGTCTCTTAGTTAATCCCCTGGTACTGTAGAATACATGAACGGTAAGTGTGTGTACAGCCAAATTGCTGTAAGGTTTTAGTGTGTACTATAATTTGCTGAATGGATTCGTTGAAATGACAAAAGAAACAGGTAATTCGGTCGAATTACACCTGCCATGCTTTCCAACGCATGTTTTCACATTTGCATATTTTAATGAATTTCCCCTCCAAATATAAATAAACATTTATTTCTCATGCCGAGTTTGTAAAACTTAAAGGAAAAAAGAATTATAATTATTATTGAGAGGAATTATCTGTTCGAGTCATGTATTGGTAAAATATTTCATTGTTATGTCAGATATTTTCCACTACATACGCATTTTTTAACTTGCTAGTTATTGCCTAACTCTTATACAGTATAAACATCATAGCATAGCCTCCAACCCACCCCTTATTGTCCATCTCAATATCAACTCTAATAAGAGAAAATTCAAAATTGCCAGAAATAAGTAACCATTCCTTCACAGTGATTTGATTTGACATTATTAGAATATATCGCATGCCAAAGTTTAATTTAACAATCGAAATACAACATAAATTGCAACAATAAGAATTTAACGACTTGCTGGTACAAAAAACGGGAACAAAAGAAATGTCATTATACAACGAACGATGGGGTAGGCATTTTACAATAATGTGTCATTATTTTTAGGAGCGTTTGCCTTCTCCATCCTTAAACACTCATTTGTGTTCACCAGGGGAGCCCATCAACTCTCCTGATCGATTGACGCCCATCTCATTTTCGAAACAATCACAAGGCACAAAATCTCATAATCCCCTGAAGGAGCTATACAATTTGCAACCGTTTATTGCATTATTCCCTCCAAAAAGAAACCACACGCACGCTTCCTTCTAACTACAGAATATGCCAAATAAATGTACAATATACCTTTTACATTACACAAAATCTTGCCAATCTACCCAAGAATTTATATTTACTAAATACAAAATACAAAGTCCACAAAAATCGCTGGTGCCTCACAATCGATGAAGATTATTAACAGATAATATGCATTTTACACCAGAGATATTGCATTGTCACACAGATCCCGCATAAAGTTCAAACTACATAAAATCGTTGCACAATATCAATTAGGCTGCCTATTAAAGAGAGAATTTAGACTATTTTAATAACAATTTTCGCTTGTATAGGTATCTAGCCTCACTGGTGAAAAAAGATATGTTTTCACGCTGTTTGCAAATGTTACAACGGGGAATAAATGAGATAGTGAAGTGAATACCCGAATCTTTGCCATTTGAAGCTTTTACAAGTTGTAGGGGGGGGGGGGTCTCGTAAGAGCTACTCAAACAACTCGTTCAAGTGCATTCGATAGAGGGATCAGAAACCCCTTTTTAAAGCCACAAACGAGAGCCTTGAGACTAGCAAAATACAACAAAGAAAGAATCAAGTAACATTAGAGTGAAACAAAAACTGAAATCTGTATTGAACTGTATATACATATACAGACAGAAGGCAGAAAGAGCAAGAGCACGCAGTTCCACAAGGTTCAGCATTTGGCACGCTTCTCTCGTTTCAACTGAGGGAAAAAAAGAGTTTTTCTCCATTGGTTTATATATAAATCGCTCAATGACTCGGGACTTGGTGCTCTTTTATATAATCCGCACTTCCAACCCGATTTGGGCTCTTTGAGGGTTGTCAATAGGGGCAGCTGGTCGATGAAAGGTCGCATGTTAGTAGGGTGGGAGGGATCTGTCTGAGAGATGAACGAAAAATACTGAAATTTGGTTTTGGAGTAAACATAGGGTGTAAAAAACGAGGCCGAACACAACGTGCCACAGATGCACAGCTGAATGAATATACGTCTATCTATATTCGTACATACTACACTACAACATCTCCGATAATTTAAAAGCGACAAAGAAATGAAAAGTGCTTTCGAAACGAGAAATTTGCACTAAACTCTTGCTGCATGCTTTATGACATCTGCTTGGGATATCTATCTGTGTATAGCAATGCAAATGAATAGTATCTATTCATCACCGCCCACGCAACCCAAATCAAGACAGCTGTTGCCGTACATTTCAACCTTGCAAAAACCCCTCAAGACCCTCCAAAGCCCCCGTGAGCAGTGGTGAAAATTGCCGCAGCTCAGAGCACACTAAACCGTGACGGATGAGTGAGGCTTATCTTTTTTTGTTATTCAGAGAGAAAAGGAGCAAAAAAGTTGGACAGAGTCACGTGGCCCTGAACGGCAGCAGGGCCAAGCGTAATAGATACGCTTGTCTTTGAAAATGAGGAGAAGCAGGGAAAAGATGTTTTTTTCTGTCCCTCCGTTTTCAGACAACAAAAAATCATAACCATGAATTATTTGCACCCCGTGGAACACCCCGTGTTGCACTTTAAATAGTTTTTAGATGGACAGAAACGCCTTTCACACGTCCATTTTCAAGCAAGTAGCTAGGCCTACTTCTTATTCAATGGCGAGAAAAGTAGGGCTATACCTAGTCAAGCATTTCAGCTATAAGAATGTCAGTGATAATATTAGCTGCTTCATGGGATTTATATGAATGAAAACAAGTTTTGAAGTCTAGAGGCTGGAAAGCTAAACATGAATGAATTTCCATGACGAGGCTCATCATTACACAAATTGGGAACTTGGTTAGGTAATGATGAGTCTGCGCATATAATATCGATATTTTTACACAATTATAAGTGCATGGAGACGTTTTTAGGGAACGCCACATAAACTAAATCTTAAGTATCATTTATTTTGTTGAAGACTGAACATGCCATGTATCATCATCCCATGCATTGATATGATCCAAATCTCTTAAGTGAAATTTATGATTAGCAACCCTCACTCAATCTCCACATTTCTTGGCGCAGTTCACGTCTGCTGACAAAGATAAACAATGTTGGAAATTAGTTCTATCAACAAAAGAAAGTGTCCATAGAGACACGAGGTTGTTCACCCGCCTACTCATGATATAGGAATGGATCCAGAAACTGAACTACATTTTTGCTTGGCTATTTACAAAGCAATAAAACATGAAAACTTTTACTATAGTTGTTACTATACAAAAATAATTATTTAGATTGGTTAAGATGATAAACGGATACAGTAATTAGTTCCTTGTTTAAACGTTCTTATCCTTCTCGTTGATATTTATTAAGAAAATTACAGCCCGTTCGTGTCTTTTGTGGACGGACATGTTACCCACAGCGTCCATATGCGGGACACAAAATGGACATTACTTAGCAATTAAAAGTGCTGTCAAAGTTTTATTGTGCTCAGAAAACCCGCACTACTTCACATTTAAACCATCATCCCTGACAAATCATAATACAGTATCATGTATAGCATACATACAGGGCGCCCCAAGCAAAAAGACAGCATGTTTCTTGGAGTCTGCGAAGAATTTTTACAAATATTAACTGCTAACCGAATATATGGAGGCGGCAACGGTTATTCGAGTAACACGTATAGAAACGATTGAAAGCAATTTCATGGCATCTCTACTGTAGAACCCACACTAATGATAAGTACTGCTTCTCTGTAATATTTTTTTGGGTGAGCTTCAGTGATGCACTTTCTGTTTCCTTAATTCAGAAAACGTGACTCAAAGCGTACAATCCAACTAATAAGCAGAGGATGCTCTGCATTATTCAAATTGCAACCACGAGTCCAAATGTTGCAAAGTTAGAATTTAAAAACATTAAAATGTTCATTCAGGGTCATCAACAAAGCTATTATTAGAAAGTGTCATGGCCGACTTTCTATTCGGTTACCAATTCATAGTTCTAAAAATCTTCATAGTTTCCTAGCAATCAGGCCTGACACACACAGGGATAGGTAGTAAAATAATCTAAGGGAAATGGAAGTTCGTATGAACGGAATATTGCATTGATAACTATTCAAAAAATTACGCTGTAATTGTTTATATGCAAGAATTGCAATTATTTTAATTTAACAATATGGAAACACGTACTTGCCATTTGCAACGCTTTTTTAATGAAATATTTGTGTTGACAGAGGTCACACAATGGTTGTCAGAACAAAATGTATTTTAACACTGCTGTGCGAAACTGTGCTATCAGATAATTGCTAATAGAGTGCCAATAATGCCCAGTCTTACTCAATAATTCAATAAAAAAATATAAAGCAAACATAATGTGCGCTCTGGACTCAATAAGTCAAAAACTGTTGTACATATTTTTATAACAATTTTTTTAATTATTGTAAGCAAACAGTCATCACGCATATTGCAATATTCTTTCAGAGAAGCTGGGGGTGTAACCGAGTAACTTGCGAATATGCTAGCTTTCCTTTTTCATATAATTTTTCCACTGTCACGCATCAGTTGCTGAAAAGTGTGGGGAATATGTTTCGCTTCTGTGAACGAAACGGATAGAGGTTTAGAAATGAGGGTAAACTGGGCGGGTAAAGTCGAAGAAGTACAACATGAAAGGGGATATACCCTAGCTGGTTACAGCTGTGCCATTTCTTACTAGAACTTGGCCAACAGCTGATGCCACGCTACAACAACCAAGCACGTCTTCTTCATCTCCTTGGTCTTTGCATGTCTCTTTTCCACAAACAACCCAAATAATTCGACCAATAGCTAGCTACTGAGGGGGAACCCAATTACCCCTACACACCAGTTAATTATGATATACACCTACACTTCGTATATACTGTACAGTACAGGCAAAGTCTCTTTTTTTTCAAAACTAATAACGATGGGGAAAAAAAGAGAAGAACAGTCAGTCAGTCGTCCAGCCGGTTTCAAAGAATTGGTAATTGGTAACGCACAAACACAGCTGGATGCAATGACGTTGCTGTGTATAGCTGTTAACATATATAGCCAAAAAAATTCAGCCGGCCAATTACTATATACTCTTTTATAATTTCGGGGTGACCGAGAACCAATCCATCACATGAAAATATCTTCGTTTATGAACGCCCGCATGACACGAGACATTGCACATACATAAGGATACACAAGGAACCACAAAGTGGGACACATATTGTCTTTATAATGCGGAGGTGATTGCAAATTCATGGTTTTCGAGGTCCCAGTGCAAGAAGACTTTGAACAAAGAGGGAGTCCAGATCAAGAGTCCACTCTAAACAACAACAGCCCCCTCCATCCCTCCCACCAATTACTACACATCATCTGAAATAACAAAGATAGTGTCCGTTGCCCTGCTCGACGACCCCAACACATGATTATCAGACATAATTAGCCATATTGTCCAAAACAGCATTTATATAGACTAAAACTTATGGACCTTGCGCTATATAAGCAGCTTTGCCTTTTTATTTCTTTATTATTTTCCATCTCGTTTCTGTCCATCAGCAGCCGCTCCCTGTAATTACTTTAATTCTAATTACCCATTTAACCAATGATGCATTGCGTGGGATGCAACAAGACACGGGTGTTATAAAACTACGTACAAGCTAAAACCTAAGGAAAAATATAAGATGATTTTCATTTTCAGATGTACTGTTTAGACATCTTTCGCAACATATACTTTCATTTTATTTCTTTGACCACAGATAATCTAAATATGCTACTATAAATTAGCAAGTTATGTTTTGTTAATTAAAAAAAAAAACAGTATAACCCAGAACTTCTAATTCGATAATGACTTCTTGACGACAGCAGTTTCACAATCTACCCCAGATGGCAATTATATTTATTCTTGCCTTGCAACAAAATAGGCAAATGTGCTATTATGCATAATAATACTATGTATATAGCTTTTTCAATGATAATTAGCAGTGAAAACATTCATTTCCAATTCAAATGAATTTTACTTTACATGTATTTGACTACCTATAAGACCTGGTCTGTCAGGTAAGGAAAACTTTGCTGTAGGTTGCACTGAATTATATGCCGTATTTGTTATACACATTAGGGATTACGTTCTGCGTGTATTTAGAATTTTCGGCAATAGCTGGACAAATTTTCGATTAGAATTCGCTGTTTTCGAGAAACAAATGATCAAAGTACAGATATAAGAAACAGGAGGACACGCACAACCTCAAAAACGTCACACAGGACATCGACAGTCCTGATCTGGCCTTGCCTGTAGCACATGCCGACAATTTATTTGAAGACTTAATATCATTGATTTCACCATAAAAGCCCTCCCGAGACGATACCATCAAACATGCAATGTGCGGCAACAGCTGCTTGAGCCATGGCGTGTTCTTCAGCCACTAATTTGTATGAAGAACCCCTTTGTTATAGCTAGCTGAAGTCGTTTGTAGTATCTTAACTGACTGACATCAACAAGAATAAATCTAAACATCATGTTTGTAACGTTTTCATGTTGGTAGCTCTTCAGGAGACCAAGAAGTTTAAAACATCTCGATTTTAAGGTAGCATATATTAAAATTACGAAATATATGGGGTTAGAAAATGTTACTAATAACCCTATACATAGGCAGATTGTTCAAGAAATAGTTCTGTCATGAATGGGTTTCCACGAATCTATAAGCTAGTATATATTATAAGCCCTCAATCGCTATAAAATTATTACTTGCTTCAAATTGTTTCGCTGTCTTCTCTGAGATTTCTTCAAATTGGAATCTAGCGGAAAATTTCTAGGCTAAAGGATGTTTATCCCATCAAATATATACTGTATATTACTAGGAAGACCTCATCGAACTATAAGCTTATAATGCCATATTGTTCCAAAATTTCATGGTTTTTCATTGTATATGTGGGTGTAGTGGATAAGTAAGTGGCTAATAAAAAGAACATGTATATTGGTAGAAATCAGAACTTTGAAAATTGCGAAATGACAAAGTTAAGGATAACGATGCAAAATTGTGATTTCCCATTTTTAAATATAATCTGTCCACTCTAACTAGTCTCCTTTTTCATTTTTCTCCCTTTCTCATCAATTAACAAAATAATTAGTCCTGTAGCTAGAGTGGATAATGAAACCAATGTTTTCGCATTGAAGTTAATTGCCATGTGATCAAAGAATTTAACAGATGTTGCAAATAATCACATTTAAATATTTAAAATAATGCAGTTCATGTGGACTTCAATCAGGTGATGTAGTAATTCATAACGCAGGTGCGACATGCGTACCATCTCAAGGAAAAAACTTCACATTGAAGGACATGTGCAAGTAAAAAACAAACAAAGTAGTCGCCACACATTACACAAGAATTTTTTCTCGAACCTCCTAAATCCACCCCCTCATTACCAATTTGTCGAAACAAAAACTAATGAAAACCACGAAACCGTCCAAGAAATATCACCTGCGCAGAAAGGTCTCATATAGTAACCTTAGAAAAGACATGTCACAACTTCAAACTAAAACTGCGCCACCTGCCGGCCAGATCTTGGCACTAGCAGGTGTCCCACCTGTGACTACATTACGAGAATCCATGTCCTTCGTCGTTGCCAAACCCCAGTGTCACATAAATGCATTCGTGCAACAGCTGTTACAGGGTGTTTATCCAACTATGGACCGCGTTCATTCACCAGTCCAACACTTAACAATTAACTGCAGTGAAGCTTCTTGCGAACAATTCCAAGTGCCTAGCCAAACATTTCAACCAAAAATGTGTTGTTTTGAATTTATCACACTCACACGAAGCTCGCACACTGAAATCCATAAACTAAAATTGAAGTACAGAAATAAGCTCTAAACAGTAGGGGGGACCGGGTTTAGATGCACCACGGGGTTAAACCGGCATGCAATGGTTGTAGTGGTTTCATCAAGGATCAAAAATTGAGTTATTTTAGCCAAGTAAACCCATCCCCCAGGTGTTTTCATTCTTTCTATATGTGGACAATTAAAGTTTGCGAGTACAACGAATAAAACAGCTTGCAAAGACCGTTCCCGGCGAGTTCTAATAATTATAATAAAAACTTTGTTTATTGAAAATTTACATGCGACCATTATTTAGGACCTACTTGTAATGTCGATAAAACACCTCGTTTTTCCTATTTACAGCATTGTGTTGATACGTAGTTTTGTAGAAAATAGTTACCAAACCTGGTCTCTGGTGTCCCTAACGTTCTTCTATAACTTATACAAGTAAACTATTTCCTCAAAACTCATCTAATAACTACAAGAACTATGCTCCAGCTCGAAAATAGACAAAGGCATGAAGTTGAACTGCTGCCGCATAGAAAAGATTTCATTTAAGAGATAGTATTTGTACTTAACATTATATTGCTGCTCTCAAAAGGATACATTTTTTTATGCAATCATACAGTTTTCATTCAATTCGTACATGAAAATTTCAACGGTTTCTACATTGCAAGATTTTGAATATTTGGAATCCGATTGGAGCGGGAACGGTGCTTAGATTCCGATCATACAATTTTTCCCATGCTCGTTGACTTGTGTGCTGATGACGTCACACCACCAGGCCAAAATCGCAAAACAATAGGCGAGACAATTGAAATGAAAATTCATACGCTCTATAGGAGGGGGATGGATGAGCCCCGTGGGAAAAATGTCTCTTGTGTTCTCCGCCGACCCAAACGATGTAATGTAATTAGAGTATACCCTGAAGATGTTCGTTGACCATGAATTAATGAGCAATCACCTGTTGTTCACGTCTCCTTGATTCTCATTAATTAATTGCACCCCTGTTTTAGTGACCGTTACAAATTTTGCACACTGAATGCACACAACATCCTTATCACTGACTATACATATACAGTACATAGAGAAGAACTACCTATATTTAAGCATGATATTGAAGCTCATCAACCCAAAACTAACAAAATGAAGGATACTCATTTTAAATTACATATTTCATTAGAAAAGTAAATGAGATTTGAATATATGAAGATCATTTGCATATGTGCTGCAGAATTAACAAAAGGTCAATGTTTGAAAAAAGCATATATAGTTATGACGAAACAACTTTTTCAGCTGTCATGATGACTTCCCTTAAAGCCAGAGTATAATGTTATCATACAAATGCTTTGGATTGTTTCCTGCAAAACTACTTATCACAGAATTACGCGTACAAACTAAATTGTTTTCAAAAACCGAGAATATATGTATTACCTGGATTCACGTACCTATTAATTTGTTAAAAAATCCGAAATGCAAATAATCAAAATGTTGAAAATTTATCCGAAATGCGTGAAATTGTAATAAGTGACACGTATACTATATATAACCAAATCGTTTTGATTGCAAACTGCAGACCCTTTCCATTAAAGATGAACCGATATTGTTTATTTCAACATCCCCTGAAATATTCATCAATACATATATGCAAAAATGAAAAACAAAATGACTTCAAAATTTTGAGCATTCAAAACAAAGGTTGTATTGATTTATTAGCAAATAAACGAAATGTGGATGGACGTATACAAGTTCGGACTAACTAAACTACTTAACATAAAAACCGTGAGGGATGGCTTTGTTTTTATGAAGTCGATCGAAGCTTCATTTTGTTGCTAATAAAAGCGCATTTTCTAAAAGCTCGTACTAAAATTTTGCAACCAATTAATTTACACGGTTTTTGTATACGATTGTCAGGGGATCCGCAATGATAAAGGAAAAATAGCTCATCAATTTCTTAATTATGTAGGCCTATTTAATTAGATATTTCACAAAATAAAAATCATAATAAAGAAAAACGTCGCTATCGCTGTAAACCTATTTGTCCAAAAGTGAATTAAAAAGTGAACTCGCACTATACGTATACTGGAATTGTTATTGCATTGGCTCCAGATAGCACGAAAATAGAAATTCTGCATGTAGTTTACGACAAAGCCAGAACAGAAACTGTTTATTTCTAAAAGATTTTTATACGTAAATTCCATTTCTCTTTTGGATGCCGTTTCAATCCCAGTTTATGGCCAATAAGCAACTCTGCTTTTATATTGCGTGTATGCATTAAAAAGTCGAAATATCGAGTTGTTGCATCAATTCTCTGGGATATCCAACTAGAAAAACTCTCACCGGATGTGACGATTGTTACACACGTCTCTGGCCATGCGTTACAGGCACACAATGAAAAAACATAAATGGCGGCCATCTTGGATACCGCTCCTGTCTTAAATCAGTGAAATATACATATGTTGTCGTTATATATACGTTTGTATTTAAATACTGTTAGAAACAGTTCAGCTATGTTATTATATTTTAAGAAACCATAATGCGTACGTCACGTATTTCAAATCTAGGTCTTCTAATGTGAAGGCAAATTACTCCGTTTTATACATAATACTGCTCAAAATCCGTATTTATCCCATATTGCGATGTTATCCACCGTTTCATTGTTTCCTATTACACATTGCTTAAAAATAATCCCTCACATACAAAAATACTAAGATAAGTTTTTTTTTTACGTAAGCTACATAATGTAATCTGATATACAAGCAAATTTGGATTGCAAAAGTTATTTCGTCGAATTAGTGACTCAATTTTGGGGAATTATATATGAGTAACTTTCCTCACACATCATACACCCAGAAACCCAACCAAGCAGGTTATCAAAGCTTATCAAGACCGAGGACAAGACAATTTGATTGCAGTTTGACCATTACCACAACAGCCATCATCACAATCATAAGCTTGCACGAAAATTAGAAACACAAAAACGTGGCACAATTTCTGTGGTGCACTCACATGCACAGAAAAACCAACCCAATGCCTTGAACTATTGCTAATTTGACTTCATTCAGCATCTGAAATTATTTCAATTGCCTGTTTTTTAACGGGGGGAAAAAGGTCAGAGGTTGAGATGTACATGGCAGTCGTTTTACAGCATCCTCCATAAAACATTGTGCTTAAAAACTAGCATTTATAAACTTCAGTCGGATTGCCAGCATGACACCTCGAAGGCCGCCCACAGTTAATTATGGTTCATTAGGACTTCCTGTTGGGGGTGAAGGTTTCCACAATAGAAACGCAGGTTTTCTAGACTTAACTCACTCACTACAAACAACACCAGCACTGGTATACTGCATAGTACATACAAGGTGCACGCAAGCCAGGGATTGGCTCCCATTTGCTTTTTCAAAACACATCTACTCATTCACAAGCTTTTGAGCCTGGCCGGAAATTGCGGCACAAAAACCGGACCATATATGTTTGAAAAACAGTGATTAAAACGCGAATAAAACTGCGTTGTCATTTTTACGAGTGCTAATTTTATCTATAGGCTGCATGAGACAGCACACAGAAATAGACTAAAGCAGGTCATATATCATATTCAATTTATGACTAAATTAAAACATTAGAAAAAGACAATCTGTTCAGAATTTAAACAAAAAAACAACGTAATAACTGACAACTTCCACAATAGGTTATAATCTCCGCAATTCCATAACGCAATGGACACAACGCAAACGCATGCAGTCCCATTGTGAAATAATTACGTGTTGTCCCAGCTAAGGGTTCAAAATTTGGTTTTATAAGCTGAAACCGTCACAATATAGGTAGTACAGACATCAGAATTTCCCTGTCGAAAATTTTGTACAATTATTTCCACTTAACATGTCATAAAGCTCTGTACAGCGTAATTACCTTATCTTTTCACATGCACAAAACTGTCAGGTGAAACTCTAATGTTTGAGCTATGTTGTAGTACAATTTCAATAAATTTTGTCAAATAATGCCGAAGATACAATATTTTAAAATATGGAAAGAACACTTAGCTCTATAGGTAGGACAAACATTTTTCATAATTATTCCTGAAACAATTCGGTTAAAACATTGCTTAATATCTAGGAGTGCATGATATGGAATTTCAGAGTACAACTCCCCATAACATTTTAGTCTTAAAAATGCCAATACAAATTATATAGCAACGCTTGAAACAATAATATGCACGAAAAGACGTCGAAAATATGATTAATGCGTTTCTGGTCGGTATTATTTGGTAGTAAAAGTGCGAAAATAAAACGACTATATATACCACTAGGAACACGTTATATATAAGCTCCAGGAAATCGTGCGCAAGTGCAGTGGCGTTTTTTAGTCGTGCACTGAGATTATTAATAAAAGAAGTTTTGGGAACACGTTTGAGGAAAATTCGGATCACTGATGGATGACGGCCCCAGGGCTTGAAAAGTTTATGAATGAAGAAGGGTGGATACCGAAATCCAGCCTCGGGTCCTGGCGTGTTTATGAATGAAACCCGGCGGAAGTGGCAGTGTTACCATATAAGGAGTGGGCCAGGCCACGCTTTTACACAGCTTCACCACATCGGAGTAAAAGTTGGCCCGCAAAAAAAGATTTGGTTGGGGAAAAAGTGTTGTCAGCCGCAACGAGGAACCGCTTGGCCAACATCCCAGAAGTAGCCTACTTGCTTCCCATGAGATGCACATGTCACAGTTCAATTTTTAATTTGAAAATAACCTCAGTTGCACAGAACAGACAGACAAATGTGTCTAATCATCCCATTTACTGAAACAATAGTTATTGGATCGATACGATTAACCCGCACCAAGCTTTCACATAATATATCTACACTCCAATTGCTATGTTTCATTCTAAAAGCGAGCATGCACCTCATCAAATTTTAATTCCCTTCAGCAAAATGTTAATCAAAGAGATGAGCAGACCCTGTCGTCTGCAAGCAAAATAACAGAATTTACTCGAGATCGAGTCAAAGGTTGGATCTCAAGTATCGTTCTTTATTGTGTAGGAGTATAGAGAAGATCAACTTTCACTTCAATTGCTTCATTCGACAACTGTATGTGCTTCGCAGAAATTGGTTTCAATCTTATTTTCTTTTCTTTTCAGACAAGGCTTAATGCACTGGAGTAATTTTCTACATTCGCATTTTAAATTGTCAGCTTATGCGATAAATAAATCTAACACGACTGCAGGGATAAAACGTACAATGCCGTTTACATGCACTTGAAACTAGAGTTAAATTGAAAATCATATACACTGTATTTTATTAGAAACTGGTTTGGTTCTGAAGTAAAGTGGAAAACATAATTAATACCACGAAGTACGAAAAGATGGTGTTAATTGCTGCAGCATGTTTCACAGAACAAATGTCACGCCACACGGTTTATAACAGTTGAATCAATTGAAAAATACAAGAATTAACAAATAAAACCTGAAATACATGTGTGCAGTAACGATTAGAACAAATAAATAATTTCAGATTTGACAAGACAAATTATGTTATTTAATTTTGATATCCATTTTATCTTTGAAAATCTATCCAACTACAATTTAAAAAAAAACAATTTGATACTGATTAATTCATTGCAATTCATTTATCAATCTTGTTTACTCAGAGTATGTGAAATAGGCTTTTTTAAATACAATAGTACTTTGTTTATTCAGAATGTCATTTTTAATTATAAAGGAATATGTAACAAAGAAGCTTAATTGTTGCTTTAGTCTAGTATATAATCTCAATGGCACCTGGCCAATGGAAAAGGTGTTTTTCTCGGTCTTTACTATTTTAGAATGAACAAACTATTCTATCTTTATTACAATTTTCCAGGCATGTATGAGACTTGTTTTATTGTATATGGTAGACTTACGTAAATAATAATTCCCCCATTCACCCTCTTACACATACACACACAAGTTGTTTCCGCTCCAAGTAAATTTCATATGCATAAGCATGCAGGTGGCCAATTTATAAGTATAAAAACAACAAGAGAACAGATGAATAAATACATTATTACTGTGTCAACTATAGCTGCAAGGCTAACATCCACACACTGATACGTAATTAAACAAGGAACACGTGATGAAACGTACAATTTCAATAAAATATCCTTTAAAGGAAGGTCTTCTATACACGTTAAGTTAAATATACACAATGTATATAAACTTATGTAAAAAAGCAAAGTTCAATGAAGGCCTATCATAAAAATGTACCATGTTTCTGGTCAATGAACATCTAATGAACGACAAAAACACTACGGAGTTCTTATAGAAAGCTACGATTCCAGGTCACGACCCGTCTAGCAAAAAAATAAAATGAAAAACATAATGCAGAGAGCAAGATGGGGGGAAAAAACACCATGTTCTGAACACATTTCCATCTGAAACTCCGTCTGCCACCTGTTGTCTACAAACCCACAATCTTCAAATGGCCCTGCGGCTAGAGAGGATCCTACCTACCCACAATCCACCTGTGCCCTCCACAACGACGAGAACAAAGACCATCTTTTTAAGAGCAAAGAGTCGCAGAAGGCATACATACACCGTATATATATATAACTGGG
>WWPM01019817.1:0-13100 GCA_023279145.1 Glomeris maerens | reverse complement strand
TTTTGACCACGTTTTGCTCCACTCATCTCTGCATTCGTGTAAATGCAGTATCACATGATTGCAAGACGATGGAAAGAAATCACTGACCATTCCAGTATTCAATAAAGTCGTTGTAGACGAACACGTTTTGGGCGCCTTCTGGTGGCCGTATCTGGAAATTTGCACGCCATTGTGGCAAAGAACGAAGCAGGGTAAAACAGTGGATTTTGTTGGTGGCACAAATGAGACACTCTGGGTGATACAAACGAGCTCATCCTGCCAAGATACACGGCGTGTTTTGACAAATGAAGACTCGCAGTCGGATTAATCCTCACAACCCCATCATTTCCGTCGTTGGAGGATTAGTAACATGGCGGACATTCAATCTTCTCGTACCTCCTTTTCTCCTCCGCTCGTCCCGCGTAATTACAATATCTAACGCCCAATGTATCACTTGATGCGTGGGAAAGAGAAGCAGGCAAGAGAAAAAAAAATCAAGCCCCCGCCCAATGAAACGGAACAAAAAAGGAAAAGTAGACAGACTAAGCCTAGCATCAATGTAAATCCGCATCGAAATTCTGTGCTGCTGGAGGAAAAACGTGAAATTTCATTCACCTGTCCGTTTAACGGATTGGAATTAATTCGCAGGCAGGCAATATCATTGAAGCTCAACCACTACCATCAATCACATGACGCGCGTTTATTGACCAATAACCGAATCCCTTTTGCCTCACTTGGCGCACCAGTAATTTGGGCGTTTATAATTTGCCAAAATGTCCGAGTCGACGATGAAAAATAGCAGGCACAGCATGGATTTCGAGTAAAGCATGATGGGAAACGAAGCAGCTGCCGCAGAACAAGACCAAAAACCCGGCAACACAGGCGAATTCATCAAAAGTCCATGCACCCAACTTGTACAAATGGCGTTTCATATTCCCCCCACTTCGCCTCTTTCTCCAAAATACACCTACTTTTACTTTCGACTAGTACTCTACACAGTGCAATACTCGCATTTTTCACTCGTTAAATATGAAAAATAGCGTTTTAAAAAAAGCCTGAACACACGGAACGGCTTTATCCGGCAACAAGGACACCTGTGGCCATTTTGTCATTGGAGTAGAAGAGACATTTGGCCCATTTGCAACACCGATAATTATCGTCACAGCCTCATTTGCATATATCAGGAGCGTGACAAGACAGCCCATGCATCAATTCCGGTCGTCATTTATATTCCTTTTCCGAGAGCAAACTCCGGCAAAAGTAGGAAATTGTGAGGGAAAAGGAAAAAATGCCTCGAAAAAAATTGAAATTAATGATTCGCGACTCGTAAAAGTTGAGTCTAAAATACGCTTTTCTTGCACAGTATTAAGACTCTCTATTGCACACAGATTGCAGTGCCACCTGGAGTGGTGCTAAGTAACCTCAAAGGTGCAATTTGAATTTTTATGTGAAAAACACAGTCTAATGTCCGCAAAAATACATTTCCCCAACAAGCCCCACTGATAACTAAATATCTCCTTTCACATACTTAATTCCATCAAATATCCAATATTATAAGCTGTTATTCAACTGTACATTTGTGCTGCGAATTACATGGTTAATAAGCTCTCGTAAAGCAGATTAAATAAAGCCCAAAATCCAGAATTTGCCAAACTTTTAGATGCTCTGCTATCCCCTTCCCAATGAAAACACGTGGTATTCCCTAATCCAGTCACAAGTTTTATCCTATTTTAACTTTAAACTATATACAGTATACAGTGTAAGAGCAAATAAATTCGATTTCGTGACAAATTGCTTCAACATACTTCCGTAAGGAAGTATTTGTACCTTATATACTGAATGGGGCCATGTTTTATGGCATCCGCTTTCGGTTTATAATCTCGTTGGCCAGAAAATGTTGTGTATCGATATGTTACGACTGTGATATAACTTGGATGATACTCGCATTGCAAGTTGTGTTACTGCAGTTGGGGTGCAAGTGTTCTCAGACGGCAAATGAAAGAAGCAGTATAGATGGCAGACAATTGCCAATATGATGACAAATCACAAAAAACTCGTAAACTCCACATACACACAGACTCAAACGCAATGCAATAGCAAAAATGAAAGAGGAAGTCTGTCTATATATACGTATGTAGCCCATATACGGGGAATAATAATATGGGCATATACTCAAAGATAATAATTACTGAGTGAATAAAAAGGAAGGTATAGTTTGAAGTAACACGGTGTATCGATCAACGGCCCAGCGGCGATTTTGGGCGAACGACGACGACAACAACAACAAACCGCAGGCGGTGACAAAATGGCGCTATTTGCGCATCGCTATGCAAGACAAACCAATTTGTCTCCTTCCTTCAGCGCAAATATTATCAACCAACTTCACACCCTGGTTTATTTTTGGCATGACGGATTCAAAAAGTTATTCGCCATTAAATAAACTTTTAGTTGCCAAAAGCAAAAATGCCCACACCATGAAGAGGGCTGTTCAAAATTTTATACTAATGGCAACAATCTCCATCTACTCTTTCTGAAGATAATAATTAAGTACATAATGACAAGGGTATTAACAATGATAAAAGAAGTTATGCTAACTATGCATGACGAAAATGTAAAAGCATTTTTAAAAATTAAAAAATAAGATAATATCGTGCTTGAATTGTTTAAAAGTACGTTTTGTTTCATGGTGAAATACTTTCTTACCCGAATACAATACAAATACAGACTTTATGAAAATGAAAATCATAATTTTGTCAATTTTAAAGAGCTGTAATTTTCTATTTAAAATGGAAAGTTATAGGAAAATTTATGAAAAAAACATTTGATAGCTCAAATATCACTTCCCTACATTTTCTTGTTAGGAAAATCCAGTAAATTGCAGCATATTAAAATTAGCGGCTCATAATATATTTGCAGCCATATTAAGGCAAGTGACTTTAAAAATGAAAAGAATATTTAACATTAACGCAATCTTAACTAATGAAATTAGAAGACTTATGGAAGCTGACATACAGAATGTACATTAGCAATTGTACTAAATTGCCGACTTGAGAGTGAAATTCGCTGTTGAATGCAATTGCTGCTTTACAACCAATTTTCAAGGCGTGATGAAAGTCACGTGACTGAATTACGAGCGAGACGAAAAATCGAATAGAGGGCGCTGTATTTGTACATGAGATTCCTTGTATGTATAAGCAAAGGAAAAAATGTACAAAGTATAATATTAAAAAGGAGATTCCAGGGCTCAATGACACACCCATCAAATCTCCTGCGACAAGTCAGTGTTGCCAGAATCATTCTTGTACAATTCCCACACAAAATACGCACTTGAAAATCGTTACGAAACTTGCCTCATTTTTTGTGCAGACATGAGCCCCAAAACAGAAATAAACTTCCGTCGTATTTTCATTCAATAAATAAATCCGCAACACATTCATCCATTAAATAAACTTCAAATTTATATTAAAAACAGTTTTCTAATTGAGATCCTATTAACATAAGCTACAGCTTAATGGAAAGCAGAAAATAGGATTATTGTGGATGCTTTTGAAAGTAATAATATAGAGGTAATCCGTGGAAATAAAAGTTAGTAAATGTCAGAAGAAAGTGAAGCGAAATAAATAAAAAAGATGAGTGGCAGGATTAGAAAAAGCAAATGGATTACCTACCAATCTAAAGAATCAAAAGAAACCAGTGCTGCATTCATAAAAAGCAGTCCAGGTCTGTATACGGTTTTGCAATTCAACGAGGTGATATTATGCGCAATAAAGTCAATGCAAACCTACAATAGTATACTGTAAAGAAAAAAAATGAGAGACAATGAGAGAATTGTATTTACTGTAGGTATATCGACCGGCATTAGTGGCAACGCTTGTAGTTTTAATGGTGTCAGATTAAATCCTATCAATAAAAAGGCATTTAACCATTACTGTGATGGGCAAATCGAAGTAAAGTTAAAAACTGAGCCAAGATTAATGCGAAAATTAGGTGTAACGGAAAGCCTTCACATGTTGCGAAAGCCCAATCAATATTTACCAAGGAACCGTATCAATAATAAATCAGAGACGCAAAAACTATCTTGCAGCTCAGAAATACGGAATTAAATAATAAATAAATTGCAAGACAACCCAGTGAGAATACAAGTTGCAGACGAAATTGGATGCAGTCTTTGAGATGAAAACCAGGAAGACGACAGAAAACAGTAGAATTTGTTATTCACACTGAAACTTACTTTTCTTAACACATAGTTATAAGGAATGAATATTGCAATGCTGTAATAATCTTTACTCATAAATGCATTAAATTCTCGACATATTTTATACAGTTATCAATGCATACCATACAGAGATACCGAGAATTGTACTGTAATATCATTCCAACTGAGAATTTCATTTAAACTCTTCAATAATAGGTACAGATTTCAACGACTTTAGTGCAATATGCATAACTTCAATACATTTTGTCCAGAAGTCCAATTAGTAATTTCTGTATAAATATTTGATGAATTGAACGTGACAATCGATATCGACTTTTTTCGTTGTTCTAAAAGGTAATGGCATTATGACAACAGAGGCTCAATTTTGGCTTGTGAAAATGAAAATAGTGCGTGAGGGAAGGTAGTGGCTGTTTGCAAATAATGTCAGAACTGATGAGTGCGGCAACAAGAGGTCGAAAATTTGGACTGCGATGCTAATCTGACGGCCTCATTACTCATGTGCCTCGCTTAGACTAAAGAGTGCGAGGGAGAAGATGAAAGATGAAACATAGAGGGCACTGCTGCAGGACAACGCAAGGTGTCCCTCATCAATTATGCCCCCATTAAGACTCGTGACACTCTTATCCGAATAGCTAAAAATGCAAACGTATCGATCACAATGGACACTTATTTTTTTTAAGGGCCAACCTCGAGCGACACTTAAACACTTTTAAAGTTCTGTCTGAAACACTCGTACCAATTAAAATGCTATATTACCCTAATTAGTCTCCAAAAATAAATGGATATGCTATATGTAGCAAGCAAAAAATCACTTAGTGTTCGTCTTTCGCAAAACTTCAATTAGTCTTTAAGGTTAAAACACAGCAGCCGCTTTTGGCCGAAGTCAACGCCAGGTGGCGCTCATCACGTTCCCCTTCCAATCGAATTATGCGGACTTTTGACCGCATTAGCAACAGATGTAACCGAGTTGTTTATTTTTGTGAATTACATAGATGCGAATAAATTAAAACACTGCATATATAGAATTAAGGTTATCAAATAAACATTTTAGAATGACATTTTACTTTTTGCACACTGCGATTTGTTTCATCTTTTAGCGATTTACATAACTTGAATTCTGAATCAATCAGGGTTGGGATTATCAAAGTTGCACAGAGTTTCCTATAATTTTTCATTCCCAAACTGCAATTCTAACTAGCACCACCAGATGGTACACAGAAGTTCCCCAAATGCGACAAAATGCTAATTTTTAGAAGCAAAATAAGCAGAAACTTCAATTCCCACATGTTGTTAAACTTTGTCATTACCACTTGGCTAGACTGATCTTGAAGTATAACCTGAATAGAAGCTGTAGTTAATCCACTAGAGGCGTGCGATCTTAAGAACATCTTTGGGAAGCTACAACAAAAGACCACAAGTCAATCACTAAGGGGGGGGGATGTTCACAAAGTGTATTGTGTATCAAAGAAAGCTTTATCCGACACCATGAAGCCTAGCTGTTTGGGCAAAAAGTAATGAAGATTGGAGCTGTGTTTGTTCGCCATCTTGTTTGGGGAGAAAAACAGCAGTGCAATTACGTTAAAAATCTCCAACAGAAGGCGCTCATGTCGCCCCTGTCGACAAACAAGTTTGGGGGAAAAAAAAGAGCGACAAAATGGCACTGGAGGATAAGTGATAGGAATGGAGGGAGGGAGGGCTAAAAAGCTTTCTGAAACGTGGTAATCCCCGTGTCAAATATTGGCGCTGCGATCGCTTCACGCTGAAATCACTCTGCGCCGCAAAATTGCACCTCTCTTCATGAATGCAAGCAAGCGAGAAGATCGCCTCATCAAACACCAACTTTTCAATCTAATTAAAAAACTTCTCTCTCACTTCCCATCTCAAAGGATAAAAGAATAGCTGAATCAATCAATCCGGCATTGATGAATGGCGAAATATACACGACACCCGTTCATTTACACAACTCAATTCAATTAACACACGTAATCAAATGGGGAATTTCCTCATTACATTTTCAACTATAATTATTTAATCTCAAGCTTCTAGCAAAATACGGTTTTAAAGTTTTAATTCAGAAATAAGTTGCCAATATATCTATAGTAAAGCTCACTTTTAGCTGATAATATGGGAGTCTATGGGCTGACCACATTTGGTCACGCGGATCGGCTCAAGTGGCCTGATCGCAGAACTACTTTCGTTCGTTACCACGCAATCTGGAACTATTTTCAGCCTCATCACTCCCAATTGAAGTCAACCTGTAGTAGCGCCGTAGTATTGTATGTCCATATATGGTCATCCCATAGACCCCCATATTATCCACGTATGGTGAACCTTACTATGGGATATTGTTTGTATCCATTGTATCCATGGGGAAAATTAGGAGTTCGTAAATATCGAGTGAGGTGATAGATCCTTTATCTTAAAAACACAGAACGAAAAGGTTGTCCTTTCATTTATTAGCCGACTATAGTCCCCCCAACGCAGCTAGAGAAAAATGTCGACCAATCGAGGAATAGCAGCTTATGGATAACTTTTGCCTATTGAACTTTGCATTAGAACTTTTTGACATCGACATAACGCTACATCAACACGCCTGGCCAGGAGAGGCTAATCGCGCAAAAGAAACCTGCTTTTAGCCACTCCCCTTTATCAAGCTGCGTTGGGAGGACTATAGTTTCACTTCTGGAAAGGCAGTATCATCGGAACAATAAGAGAAGACAACTAATACAGGAAAGTTTTAAGAACTATATCTTACAGCAACCGATTATTAATTTTGAAGAGAAATACCTCAGCAATAGGCAGAATACTGCGAAATGTCCACGAAAGAATTTATATTATTTTACAAAATTCGGTCAAGGAATCAAAAGGTGACAAAATAAGGATTTTGCCTGTTAATTTTGTTTACCAAAATTGCTATAAATTTATGTTCAATGCAGTTTATCTGCTAAACTGTATTTGCAATTTCAGAAACAACTTTTACAGTTCACTTTACTGCAGGGACTTCGATGCTGGCTAGATCAAAGCCTAAATATGCTTCAGAGACATTTTTGAGAGTGAATATATACCTACTCAACAAGTTTAAATTCAATTTCAGAATAAAAGTGTATCACCCAAGAGTGTAAAAGGATAAAAGCTTTCTGCAGCGCGCCACGTTTTACCAACCATAATGCACTCCATTACCCATAACTTCGTATTCAAAACCTTCTCTGCATAAAGGTTATTCCTAAAACTGGTCCATTATTTCCCTTACGTTTATCATGTGTCAACCCAATTATCACGACACAAAATTACTGTCTCCAAATCTACGAGATAAATAAATATGAAGCAACGCTGGCTGCTATTTCACAGACATCAATATTTAATTACAGGCGGCTGGGCTAGTTGCATGATATATCCAGCTAGGCAATAGGAACATACTTAAAGCTATCATTACACATGTTTAATTTACGCATTCAATCCCTTTCTCCCTTATACAAATTATATATATTCGAATCAATGTAAAGGAGAAAACAATAGTAATTGAGACGAAACAAAAGTACATGAAAAAGCTCGGATAAACGAGGCTATTACAGTATACTGTGAAGCGAAAGAATCGGTATTTGGGGTTTCGCTGGTGCCCGGCTGTCTCTCGCATACCCCAGGGCAAATGGCCCTTAGGGTCGTAAAGCGCTTCACTCTCGGATAGTACATGGAAATTATTACTTTCACCCCAGGATATAGTCTGTCCAACACGGAGCCAATTTGCGACAAAATATCAAAGTCTTGCGAACAGCGATTACATACTCGAATGTAGTCAATCCAGGGGTAATATAATGCAACTCCCCTAAGTCCAGGAGGAGAGTTGCTAGGGTTGCGAGTAACAAGACAGAAAAATGTATGGATTTTCCAAATGATCGTTTCTTCCTTGTAGCGTAACGCGTGCCAAATGAAGCAAATTTAGTCGCCTTATATGGTAAAAAACAGAAGGATAACAGAGGGAAAAAAAGAGGAGGGATAACGAAGGCAAAGGGGAGCATGATATGCTCAGCGAGCCGTCAAAGTGCCTTCATCTTCTCCGTTTTTTAAGGAATCATAGCTGGTTTAGCGAGACGACCGATCAATCGTACGACAACGAAATCGATATTATAGATTGAAGTCTCTGACGTTGGAATTGCAAAAGCGACCCCTGTAGCTTTGCCACACAGCGCCTTGGGCAGGAGGGGAAGCCGATCTTCCGCTCACGGGGCAGTTAATAATTATGACGGCGGACGATTTTTCACCATTTCCTCGGGAAATTTCCCACTTCGATCACGTGATGCTATGTAATTGCATTTACGTGAAAGCAAAATTGACGCGGAAAATTGCGTTTTAACTTTTGTAACATGAATTAAATATCAAGGTATTTACAGTATATGAAAATAACTTAATGACCGAAAGAATTACACAGTTTTTAAATTGTACAACACTATAATTTCGTAAATTTCCTAGCATTTCAATGTTTATTTTTGCAAAGATTTCCTCATTATTCCTATCTCCATATAATTTTATTAGATTAATATTTTTTCTCCTTTTCTCATACTAAGATCGATAGTCCTTTAAAATCCCTTACATACGAACACAATGCCAACATTAATCTAAACAGATCAGGCTACAGTCCCACTATACAACTGCAAATGTTTGTTAATCATTAAACAAATGTAGCAACGTAAACTACATACGCATAAACAAATACATATACGAAACCCAGAACATTTTTCAGCAATCCACTTGCTGTCAGAAGCAATAAAACCGACCGACCAATGATTTTAAAGATAACCAGAGATGGAAGATAATCTTTACAAACCGCATTTCTCGACCATTATGCTGAAATTGGTCGTAAAAACGTTGAGGGAAACACCCATGGGCACAACTTTCACTGCTAAACCGTGATTTCCCTGGTTTAAAATAAAACTAAAATCAAGAAGGAAAAGGAGATTAAAGGGAATAAAAGACAAAGGGTTAAACATTGCAACCAATCGCAATCGTGCAACTGGTTACATCATTTTACATGTGCACCATTCTTCATTGCAACCGAAATAATGGAAAAAAGATCGTTATTTCTTGTATACATAGGGTATACACATTATGTATGTACCCCTATATATTCGGGGGAAGATTTAGCTGTAGGGGAAGAAAAGGATAATTGAAGAATGCAAGTTTTGTGAATAATGATAGGAAAGCCGCACTTTAACACCGCCTGGCAAACACCCCTCAAAATATAGATTTATCGACGAGCTGATCAACCACATACACATAATTTGCATGGAGCAGCACCTCCTTTGGCGATTGGTCAAAATTTAACGATCGCCCGAAAAATAAATATTTAGCCTACTAGTCGAGAAAACACTACACGTGTATGCACAGGGAAATGGAAATAAATTATCGTTTTGAAAAAGTGTCAATTAAGATTAGCGATCAAGTTTGTCGCATTGAGTGTAAGGAAAATATGGAGTAATTTGCGACAACATTGTGTTCAATTAACTACATTCTGCTAGAATAATAAAAACACAACAGGGAAATTCGCCAACACCAGACTTAATTATGCTCCGCTTAAAATATTTATACCCACTCAAAGTTGTCATAAATGAAATGAGTGACACGTATCACCAATTTTATAGTTTCATCAGCATAAAATCGTTTTATGTCACTAATGGGACACGATTTTGAAGTTTGCTATAGCGTAATATGCTGACAAATTATAGTTAATAAAATTACACTATTGCTATAATAAAAATTAATCCATCCATTGTGTTCACTAGTCTCGTTTTCGCACCGAGTAAAAATCTTATTTCACGCCATACTCAATGGGCAAGAATGCGTGTATTATTTTTAAACATGTGCAATAGATGGTTACAGAATGGAGAAGTTGAAAATATTTTCGCATAGTCCTAATGTGCTTTGCCCAAATAAATCGTTCATTCGCCACACCGTCAACATTTTGCCACGCCCAAAATAACAAGCGCCTTTACATTAGCAGAAAAGGAAGAAAAAATGACGGAGAACACGTCACCCTCTCCTCGTCTAAAAATTTTTGCACAACAGTAATAAACCACTCACTATATTCATGAATCATGAACGTGGAAGAGGGGAAAGTTGATATTTCAAAGAAATTCAGAAACGAACGCAAACCGATATACAGTGGACTCTCCTCAATCTGAACACTCATGGGATACCGGAAAAGTGTTCAGATTGAGGGGCTGTTGACATTACAGAATATGGCCCTACAATTTTTCAAAATCTTAGAAATGGAAAATATGTTTATTTTTATTCTAATTCCTGTATTATTATGCATTCAAATAACTCATACACTTATGCACACTGAACTTTACTCACACTAACAGCTTTTTAAACTTCACACTTTATTATCCGCTGGACTGTGCATGCGGTACAGTGCAATTAAAAGAACCCAGTTATTTTAGCCTGTTTAAGTTGGTCAATTTTTTCGCATTTAACTTTTCTGTAAACATGAGTTGCGAAATCAGGTGGTCAGGTAGAGCTTTTATTTGAAATTTCCAAAAATAATCTGATACATCTGTATGCAATTATCAACTGAAAAGATATTCACCCTGGGGAATATGGAAAATGTATGCCTGCCAATTTACAGCCACATGGTGGGGGACTGGTTTTCCTAGTTAATTGTTCACCGAAAAAGGGAAAGAAATCAAGTGAACAACGCAAATTCTTTCGTTTGAAACTGCATTGTTCACAATATGGAGATGACAATCGTGTTTGGGACCTGAATAAGGTGTTCATATTGAGGGGTTGTTCGTATTATGGAATGTTCAGTATATAGAACGTGTGTCTAATGTTAAATCAATGGGACGCTGCCGGGACCACGCAAAACCGTTCAGATTGAGGGGATGTTCACTTTATAGAGCGTTCAGATTGGGGAGAGTCTACTGTAGATGAAATCCAGTCCTAAAAAAATAAACCACGTTATAATTTCAACCCTTAAACTAATTATCAATAAAATATATAAATTACCAGCGAAGATAAAATCAACAGCTAGAACACATAAATATCTAAACTAGCCAAGATTACATTTAAACTGGTATAATCTCTCTGTACTGTATGTATACCACACAAGAACATAGTTGTATTGCAATATTGCAAGAGTTAAAAATCAGTGTAAAATGATACTACAGTGAATAGTGCCTTGCCCATTCAATCCGGGATGCTAGTGCAAGACTGGCTTTTTAAATGACGTGATTTCTATTTTAGAAGTGGTAAAAGTAAAAGGGGCTGGAGACGGATGTGGGGCAAAAGCTGATCGTTAAAGACCATGAAATATGAAGTGCTATAATCCCAGTCGGATATGGAGTTTGACAAGAGAACCTCTGCATCACTCGCCATCCTTCCGCCGTTTACTCCAGATGCGCCAGCTTGCCGCCAGGGGGCCAAATTACCTTTTATACGCTACTCTTTACATACGTACCAACCACTATTAAGAGAAATTGGGCGCACCAAGATGGCGACCACCATGACACTCATTTGCCATTACTGAACTTTACAACGGCGGCGGTCAGCTGATCGATCAGCTCACCACGACCAACCGAGGCAAGAAGATATCATCTATGAAAGCAGTCCTACACAAAAACATAGCGAACACAAATAGCCTACCATTAATAGCAATAGTATTTACAAACTGTCCGTATGATTGTCATTTTTCGAAATGTGAAATAATAGAAATTTCAATATACTTAGAGAGTCAATGAAAAATACCAATTTAAGATGGTATTAAAATCATCTCAATGGATGTGTATGTTCAAAGCACTGCGAATTAATCACTAGTTTCGCAGCTTCCCGCTAGAGGGCTTTGTTTTCTCCTCAACAAAGAAAAAATAAAGTATAAAGTATAAAAGCAAAATAAAGTACAAGTGAAAGGAACAAACTGGACTTTTAAGCCGAACATGATTTTAATTGCTTTTGTTTTGAAGTAGTACTTATAAAAAAAGAAGGGGGAGTACTGGACACTGATGTAATTGGTGGATTGGGTCGTACACATACATGACGGATGTGGTAGCCTGGAGACGGGTTTCGTGACAAGGGCATCGACAGGCATTCAATGGACACTTTTTTCCATCGGTCCATTTCAGCAATTTATCATCGTTTGACGCGATAGGAGCGCTTCAATTACCGTCCACGGTATATATGTACAGCAATATAATAAGGCAGGCTGCTAATAAAAACCTAGGAATAGGGATGAAAGTCTTGGGGCATTTTTACGAGATGGAAACACTATATAGATATGGTATTATTACACATTTTTCAGTGGCGTTCATTTTTCAATTTCGCTTCTAGCTCCTCCCACTCATGCAGACTTCTGTTGAGCGAGATTTTCCAGCTCTGGAGTTCCTAGTGTATAACGGTGTATATGGGAACCAATGATGCGCATACTAACTTCCGGTTGGCAAATCTGAAAGATGCGCTCAGCCGTGAACAACCCACTATCCATCAAAGTCAGCGAAAATTATCAAAAAGCCGAATTTTGAAGCCGAAAAGCCTCCTGGAACGTTAACTCACCTCTCCACTTCATAAATACACATGGAAAAAGTTTCAGGTCAAGTCACATTCGTCAAGGGGTTATTTACCATCCAAGTCAACTTTATATAAGGGGTTATATATAAACTATGTTTCACTTTGATCTCCTTTCCAAAAAAAACCATCATTACATTAACAATTTAACTTATGATTAATCACTATAATTTATTTGCAGTTTATAAAATGTGGTATATAAACAAATCCTTTATTTCAGTCCATTTTAACACCAGCCCTTTCCTGCTAATATGGCGTCACGTATTTTATGTTTAGTCCTTATCTCTTGCCTCCTCGTGTAATGGTCATAGTATAACAGTTTGCCTGTGACCACATGCATAAATGAGCTTTG
>WWPM01019815.1:0-24478 GCA_023279145.1 Glomeris maerens | reverse complement strand
CCGTTTGACGCGTATATACCCCCATAACAAGTCTCAAATTTAATTAGGGAATATGTCCGATTATACGAAAGCGGTTGAAAAATCCCTTATCTATTCATTTGCAATTCCAATTCGCCAATGAAGTCGGAGTGTTTCATGAAACAGCAACGAGTTTGAGTGGTTGTCCGACAACGATTTTTAAGATTTCCCACGAAAATTTCTCCACTAGACTTTTAAACTTACAATTTTATTTGAGGATAAATTAACCAGATTATCCTTTTAAGAGACAGCATAGTATATTACTCAAAATTACCAATTTTAAACGAAGTTTTCACACAACTCCATTAAAACTAATTGCAATTTTAAATGGGCCGACAATATTCTTGATATATGCTATGAAAGCCAAGTAATTCTCTATTATTGACCGAAACCAATTATCAACGTTCAAAGGTCATATTCTCTTGCACCAACAGTCAAAATCGTGCGAAAATGTGTAACAGTTGCAAAAATAAAAAACCCTACTCTAATCTGAACATCAGTTCTTTTCAGTTTATCCCATGTATAGTAAGAAAAAAATGCAGATTAGTAACTTTGACAACACGAATCTCAAGGAAAAGACAATAACTTTTTTATATGGGGTGCAAAGTGAGATTGGAAGAAAACCCATTTTGACAGCAAAATCAACAGTTCGTGTGATTACAATTTGCAAAAAGGCATCCTTTTCTTTTCATTCAAAGAAATGTCGTTTTACAGAAAGCTACAGATCACTCTGCACGTTTTTTTTCAAGACGATACCTCTGCGCACTTTCTGATTACAACTGCAGTCGGGAAAGAAGAAAAAAAAATGGGAAATACTTGGTGTAGGAAATAATTCTACAAATTTCCAAAGAAACAAGTGGAACTGCCTATATTTTCATAATTGCACACACCCAAAAAGCCAGTACGTTCACAGTTATCATTTATTTATTTATCAAATGAGTAAACTGATTTATAGAATGTTTTGAAATTAATATACCTATAAAACTCTTCTGGATATAGGAAGATGAATGTTAAGAGGTAAAGCGAGTTATCAGTGTTCGACACCGCTCCCGGTACACTAGTTGGAAGTGACCTTGGGCTAGAGATTCAAGGTCGTCAAATTTTCATCTTGCAGACTACGATTTAGGAAAGCACTTTATATTGGAAAGTTGTAGAGCATCCAATAAATAGAGTAAAAAAACACCAATTGTTAATTTTCTGGGAACAACACGATGCAGCAATAGGTGTTGTGAGGCGCGGTGTATGCTATGCAGGGAAGCCAGATGAAGGCGCAAGCCTGCAATTAGGCATCCCAATTACATAGCTGACTGCTGTTATTTCCATTATGCAAGCATGCTAATGTCAAGGTTTTCCAGAAGTACATACAGTGGTGTCTACGGCAGGTAGTGTAGGGTCTTGCATCACGTTAACTACACGAGGTTTTACAAAATGTGCACATTTAGCACATACTTTACCAGATTATCTTGCACATGTACTAAACTATAGTTTGTACTGCACACTTGGTATGCTTAATTTATCAGTTCAACACTGCAGAACATATCGATATGGCCGGTATACTGCTATGTTGCCAGCAACAGAAATACAAAACTTATACCGCAACATGTACCCAATGTGTTGGACACCAGCAGCATCTACCATCTGTAGGGTCGTTAGGAGAGGTGTGGACCGGTAGCTGACACACCTCGGCCAGGCAGATCACGAACAGTAACCAGCGCTAAAAGGCGCATGCTCGTCTTGGCAAGTGTAGCTGCAAATCCACACCAATCATCCTGTTCGATTGCAAATTACATTAGTTGGTCACTTTTTTGTTCTGCAAGTCATGAATATCGATTTCACCCTAATATGTCCATTCTCATCAATTTTGCTGGACTAGTATTTTCAGGTTCGAATGGAATTCTGCAACTGGATAAGTCAGATGATACAAAAATTTGTACTTTTGTTCTGAAATAAATCCCCAGGGGCCATTGATATGTGGTGCGCGGTCTGTTGCACTTGGGATATTGGCCGACTGTTTTATGATAGCAGCCTTAATGGGGGAGAGGTACTCTTACTTCATTTGTGTAAAATTTATCGTTGGTTGCCCTTGAAACTTTTTGGATCCAGCAGGATGATGCTCCTGCACATTATGTTAGTAACATGAGGGGATTCTTAGAAACCGAATTTCCTGACCAATGGATAGCGCAAGGGAGCTTGTGCCTTAGCCTCCACACTTCCTCACGTGGACTCCTTCCTTCGGAGTATCTCAAGAAAAATGATATTCGACGCCTGTAAAGACACCAGATGACCTAAATTAATTTAAGATATCATTCTGATCATTTCATCAAAGGCGTTTGATAAATTTTGTCGTCATACATGACAAATACTGTAAATTTTCAGAAGGGCGTCATGTAGAACATCTAATGGTACTGTAACAGCTAACATTTGCATAAATGCTCGTACACACGTTTTAACTCGATATGCGTCACACGCTTTAATGTATGTAAACTATTTGCAGGCTACACTTTTTTATCGGGCTTTCCTGCATAACATACACAACGTCTACAGTGGCACTCGTGTCGTTCCTCATAAAATTAACAATTGGTGTTCTGTAAACTAATCAGGGGATGCTCTACAACTTTCCAATGGAAAGTACTATTAGCATCCTAACTCTTAGTTTTCAAGATATAAATGCGATGATCTAGAAGTTCTAGCCTAAGTTCTACCGGCCCTCACTGACCACTTTACCACTTAACATTCATCTTCCTATCTGGCATCATTTTAAAGTTATTGTCAAACAGGTACGACTTTTCCACCATGCTGTATAATATGACATACACAAAGGAACACACAAACATTAAAAATTGCATAAAATATATTCAGAGATAAATGTCATCCTGCACGAGGTGGCAGCACTAGTGTTGCATTTTATCTGTTCCATTTTTTCAACCCCACATCATGCAGCTTCGATTGATTTTAGGCTATCGATAAAAAACAAATGGATTCATCTCTGGAATACAAGCCCAAATTGAATATCGCATAAAAGCCCAAATTAGTGAACTGAGGACTGGACTACAATTGAAAACTTGGTGCAAGAGCTAATACAGTTCATTGGGCTATATCAATAACATTACGTAACTAGGACAGCACATTCAATACAAAATTTTTAATCTCATTCATGCATACATGCAGCATTGTTATGGGCACCCAAATCATTTCAATAATGGCTTCACTGCACAACCTTTTATATCAGCTTCACAACTAAGCACTTTCAGAAGAGCAAAAATTTGGCAGTTGGTATTTAAAGGCTTAAACTGCAACTTCCTCTTTCTAGATAAAATATAAAAAATAATATTTGAGAGTGCAACTAAAAACAAAATAAAAGGATGTCTCATTCTATATCTCATCATTTTATTTCGCTATTTCTCTGAACGTATGTGACAAACCAAAGTGAAATGTAAAGGCAATTTACAAGTGCCAAAACGTTTGTGCACAAAAATTCTGTGCGATTGTGTCCCAAAAGTCGCATTCACAAACGATATTCAGTTGATATATTTCCACCCAGGTGCCATGAATCATTTCGGATCGGAAACATGAAGTACCACGAACTGCAAGACAAGTACACGTACGTGAAACCCCACGCATGTAACACGCTTAAAAATTTGTAGGTATGAATGCGGCCACAAACTTGTGCAAGCTAACTAGCATAATGACAATTCTGAGATTATTACCGCATTTTTATTACACTTACAGTTTTCTTGCATGCTAGCTGCAAGTTTCTGACAGGTTAATGCAACTTGCTGGATGCATGCAGTTCAATCACAAGGTACCTACACCCGTGAGTGGAAATGGACTTTAGACGGGATATTGTTTATGACAATGTGCAAACACACTGGGGCGATACTTTCGCAGCAAATTTTATGCGATAAACATGTCAGTCGGTATCAAGTTGAGCACGTCAGGCGGCGCTCGCAACACTTTCTTCGCCATGCAAAACTAATATCGAAATTACTCGGAGAACCATGATAAAAGTAATTGAGTTAGGAACACAGTACTTCTAGCATTAAACACACCGGCGCCACTACTCTGCTAAACTGGGTTTCATGCTCTTTTATGATGGGGAGGCACTATTATTTGATGTGCAGTGTTTGATGATGTAATACAGCCAATTTGCACTGGCCACCTTAAAAACAAAATACAAAACACGTGTTTATAAACGGAACGCAAAATGCTGCATTTCAGTGATCAAACAATAAAATAACACAAACTGAAGCACTCAAAAATACGACTGATGCAGCATATTAAGGATTGACAACAATAAGGGCGCATTGATTATTCAGGATCCGGAGAGCAGCACAGATGGGGCTTTGTACGGTTATATACGAAAGCGTCATTAAGTCGAGAAATATAGTTGTCTATCAATCGATAATGTGAAGAACAAAAGATCAAATTCAGCGAAAACCAACACCCTGCTAAAATGTACGAGTAGTAAAGGATGGCAACATTGCCCATAAATAATGGCAGTTAACAAAAATGTACGCAAAAATAGTAATCTAATATGGAATTTATCATTGTTTCTGCAATGCAAGTTTATTTTCCCTCATGCATCACAACATTCTTTCCATAGTTTTTAGGCTTACTAGTCATTTCGCATCGCAACAAACAATATGCTATGCATGGTATTTGAACTTGTAAATGATGTGACTATGTTTTGAATCATGAAAGTGAATAAAATTTTGCATCGGAGGTCAACGTAACAAGACCAAAAAAGGTGACGGCCTTCTGAATCGCCATTGTCCGCGAGAACACACATGCTATGGAATTGCTGAACACATAACTTGATAGAATTACGGATATAGCTGCGCAGTAGGAACACGTTGTCGTGCATCCGGAAGCGATATGCCAAAAGGTGTATTCTTTTACTTGAAGCGACAGAATACATATAAACGAACAGTTTCATAGCAGGTACTTAACGTTGTCGCCCTCGCCCTCAATGACAACCGATGTCTACTGTTCGGGTTATAATGACTGATTTATGTTACACGATTAAAATCTGGTCGCCATATATACAACTGCGGTTGTAGCTAGTTCTTGTCCAACTGGTCATATTATCGGCAGGCAACGACAGCTTACAGATGAGACAGACTGGCTCTTGAATTCTCATCCACTATATATACAGTATATAGAGTTTGTTACACATAGCATCCAAGTGTACTACCTGTATACCTGAATGTATATACAGTATCTGTGCAGGGGTGTAGCAAAACCAGAATTGGACACAACTACCGTTCATGCGTGGGCAATTTTCTTATGTCAAAGACTTTCCAAACCATCATGCCTTGTCCGATATCAATTTTAGTGCTGGCAAAATCACACAGTTGTGTGCTTTGAACCACGAGATAACGAAAACAAGAAACACGTATCCAAATCAAGAAAGAAAGTAGATAACTTCTGCTGTCGCACATGGAATTTGACAATAATCCAGCAGTCACATAAAAATGTATCTTAACCCCTGCAAAGATTTATGCAGAATAACAATAATGCTCATTCAATTGCCGATTCCAATATCTTATTGTGCTTTACAGGTTAAGTGAGATTTTCTAACAGATATAGCCAGCTAGAAAATGTTTCTACAAATCGACTAACGTGCATCAATTACAGATTATAACCAAGTCACCGATGAAGTTTGGAAATGAAACATTTCAGGAAGTAAATTAATAAGGGAATTGATATAATATGTACAACTTAAACGTCTTTGTCAGTACATACTGTATGTATATCAAGGAATGAAATGTATCCTAGAGTGTCAGTATTTGTACACGTTAAAAATAAACTTTCTTTACTAACTATGTATGATTCCCCAACAAGTGCGTTCACTGGCACCTTGAAATTCATATATAGGTACAGCAAACCATTTCCTTAGAAGTATCGTAAACCTGCTATCGAACATGGCTAAAATACAGGCTATAGTTTACCTATATCAGCTAATACAATGATATCGTACGACAAATGCAAAACGCATGAAGAGGATATCTACTGAACATAGGTATCAAAATACCTAACATAGTTACATAACCATAAAGATAAGTCTCCATGCAGATGAAAAGCTAATGTCCTGATCGGGGAACACAATGCTAAATAAAAACCTCATTTGCATACGAGGGAAGCACAATAGAACTTTAGTATTGTCATACGTATACAACTTATTTAATGACACCAACGCAAGACCCAACCTCTAAATACAACCCAAATCGAAATGATAGAGCATCAACTTACATCAGTGTCATCCAAAAAACTGTACACTTCAAGTTTGTCCAAACGGATCGTTCCTTGAAATGGGTAAAATTTGGCTCCTTGAGGGATGAATTGATTGCTCCACACTCGAACACCCATTTCGTACAACTTATTGGCGTTCCTGTCTGTCGCGGTAGTCAACACAAGGCTGAACTCTGAAGGAATCAATACGCAAGTCTCCATGTTGTGTCCGTTTCCAATCAACATCAAACAAGCAAACAAAACAAACAAAAGTCCAGAAATGTGAAGAGCGGCGCAGAAAAAAAAATAATCAAACTTCAGATGGCTGACAATAATAACTTCAGGGTAAAACCTGTTATGATGACTCAAGATTGAAATGCAACACCAGGACCATGGTCCTGCTCTTCGAACTAATATCGACCAAATGACATGTTGGCAAACACGTGCTCATGCGCCACTGGTGGTGGTGTTGGTCTGTTTGTGTTCTCATGTTGCTCCGAATGAAGTGCGTGCACCACCACATCAGGTGGTGGAATCTCTATGACCCATGCTCAGGGGATGCAAGAAGCAGCCAGTGAAACGTTCACTCCTTCTTCGTCTCCTCCCTCAAGCCGACTGGACGGTCGGTCAAAATACTACAACAGCAACAGGTCGTTTTAGATTTTGCCTCAGTGGCGCTGCACCTCTTACAAGGCCGGGCGGGGTCACCACAACCGACTCCGCCCGCCTATAGTATACCATTCACAAACCACCTACTATTACCAAACACGCACATCTATCTATACACATGTATACATGAATGTGCAAGCCTTCTTCAAATAAACACCAATTCTACTAATTATTTCCCGGTAATTTATCTATAACCCTGAATGAAAAGTAGCAATTGCAGTATGATATCCGAATTTCAATACTGGTTGAACCCATCATAAATTACATTCCCTTTTTTTTTCAATTTCGAATATTTATGTTTGTTTAATATCATTTTCTCAAACAGAAATACCAATTTTGCTGCAATTTGTACGCGACACAAAAGAGCACAAATATTCATTAACATTTCTCATCCATGAACTGTACAATAGTTATTTAATATACATAAAATCCACAATATTCAAAAACATTGTTAACATTATGTTCTGTACAAATAAGTTGACCTTCCATACAATATTATCGATTTCTGGAATCCTTAATAAATTCGGACCAGTACATAAGAGATTTTAAAATGTCACGTGTCATAGGGTTTTGGTCGGTGTGAAAGGTTTGGAAATAGTGACAGTTTGTGACAGGGAGAAAGCTCCAGAATTTTGATGTCATTGTCACATGAACAACTTTTTAATGCCAGCGGTCGTGATTAACATTTTTTCTTAATTCTATTTTCAATTCAAGAAAATATCCATTTGCGCTGACTAACTCGTTTTCAAATGGTACGTTGCATTAAAAGATAACAAAAAATTATTTGTTATGAATGTCATAAGTGTTTATGCATGTAAAAAGGAAATTTACTGTAAAGTTAATTTATTTCTGTGATATTTTCCCAATTTGCGATATAGAAATGCGACAGAGTTTATACACAATTAGTCTTCCTTTGGAAATTTAAAAATTCAGCTATACGCCAACTGAAACGCTTTGCCTGTGCCAGACATTTCATCGAATAAGGATTTTTGTATTATTTATTTGAAAAACCGTAAGACGTTTTCGAAGTATCGCTCACGTATTTACTTGCCCCCTTAATGTTGTTTTCCTTATCAAGCTCGTTCACCTCAATAATATAATTAATTTTCAAGGTTAAATGTCCGATTTTATTTAAAATTGCATGCTTAAAGGATTCATCGTCATCTCGTTATATTTTAAATTAAAAATATTAAATATAATATTTCTTATCATTCCCCTATTTCCTACATGAAAATGAGCACAATTCTGCGATTATTAAGCGATTTTTGTCAAATCTATTTTTAACTCAAAATAGATTACATTATTTAATTTAACATAGTAACAGAAAATTTTAATACATAAATTTACGAACAGCGATGAGTAGGTTTACTCTATACAATTTAAGCGTTAAATTTAGTATTAAGCATGATAATTACTAGATCAAAATTCTATGAATATACACATATATTCGTTCAAAGAGTGTATAATACTGCATTAAAAACCAATTTCAGGAAGGACGATTCAAAGTTCAATGATTGCGAAAAGGAGCAACAAACAGTATCTACTACTACTCCAACTTATGTAAAAGTGTAAAATACACCACTGTGCAGAATGCATTGCAGATAATAATGCATTACGTAAATAAAACCAGTTCCGATCAACCTATAATATTTCCTTCTATTCATGGGAGTGTCAATGCAATAGGGTTGGGTGGAAGTTTACAATTCAAATATAGCATGCACTTCGAGGTTTTCCGACTCATCAGTTAAAATACAAATGGCACATTGGAAATTCACGATCATGCTGCAAAAAAACCCTTCAGAACCTTGCAATAAACGATATGAACTAACAAACCACTATGTTATGAGAAGCTACGCAAGTTGCACTTTGCTGTAGGCTTCAGCAGGGGTCAATAATCGAGATATTTCTTCATGAAGTCATTGTGTGTATGTATACGTAGGTACAACTAGCACTTGGCATACTGGTATTGCCAATATTTAAACGTACAAAAATGACAGTTTTATTTGAAAACGGATATGCGTATTTACAGAAGCCTGATCGGTACATATACATATCTTATTCACATTTAAGATAACTAGCATTATATTATTATAATATTACAAAAGAACTGTACGGAACAACGGGGTGTAATATGTGACATTAAGGGTTTCGGAATTATATTTTCAACAAAACTATACTTGGTGTAAAACTGTTAGTACTCAGGCTATAACATATGTCATGTACAATATTTTTGCCATTTTTTTATATTCTGAATGGCAATCATTAACGACATTGTAGGTTTAACCCCATGTCAGTCACATCTAACTAATCATTTTCAAAAATATTACAACTTTACTGATTTTCCTGAGTGCTTGGATCAGAAACGAAATTCACAGATGGTTTTAAACTATTCTAGTTCCATTATCGAAATTTTTCAGGAAAAGAACAGCAATAGTTATGTTTATTACATGGTTTTTGATAATACCTTGCGATGCCACAGTCAATACGTTTCACTGAGGAAAGCAAATCACTGAACTTTTGTTAAACTTCTATCGAAGTCAATAATAACAGCCGTGATGTGTTTTCGAATAAGTTAAGTAGAGGACAGAAGCTTTTTGGACCTGTTGCTCACGTGTTATTATGCCTTTCCCTGACTCCCCTATTTTGAATAGACGTGGAATTACTTTTTCTATGGCCAAGAAAAGTTTGTTACTCTCCACTGGAAACATCGCGTGAGTAAATACAATAAATGAAATGTGTTATTTTGGATAGTGCAGAGGAGCTGCAAACGCGTGGGCGTAATATACGTAAAAAACTAATATACACGTACTGAAATTTGGAAAAAGCTTCCTTCCTGCATGACCGTGAGAAAAGCTCGTCTTTTCTATAAATTGCAAGTCTCAGTAATTTCGGTGCAATTTAGAAGGAAAACGCACAGCATGTACGTACATATGACATTATTTATAAACAAAAATCTGCACAACATGCATGCTAACGTCACTATTGATGTGACTCACGGAACCTTGAGATTTGTCATGCCTTAATTATTTCTGTAACAAAAACTCTTGAAACAAATCACTCGTTAACGAATTCCTTAAAACACTCGCTTTCATTTGTAATAATTGCTATTTCCATATCCCCCCGAAAGGAAGCACAAGCTTGACGGATGGTGGCATTCTTCAAGGGTGAGATCAACCTATAGAGCACACTAATAAGTATTCTTCTTGAAACAAAAACGCTTATGGGCTTTTTTAAGGGTGAAGCAAACATGTGCCATATACGTTTTCACAAAGAGCATGCAATTTTTGTAATTTTCTCCAAAGGGGTCCTGGGGTACTTTTTTCCACCTACATTTTCTAACCTCGAACATGAACCGTCCACACCCTGAATCCCAATCACTCACCACCCACCTATATGCATATTGGAGAATTCCTAAAAGAGACGTATAGTCAGGACAGGTAAAGTGAGGTGGGGGAGGGGCGATTATGCCAATGAAAGGAAAAGGTGGGACACGTGTCGACTACATTCATTTTTGTTGGGTGGTCATAAATATAAATGCCGAAAAATGCTCACTAATAATGCACAGAGATTGCATCTTGTCGCAAACATCTAACAAAAGCCCACGTACTAGTCATAACGTCACCGAGAAAAATGCACATTGCCAAGATGCCGCATGACTAGCTACAACTGAAAGCAAAACAGCATATAGCATAGCATGAAAAATGCAAAATTGAAACATGACGATAATGTTATAACAGACACAAGGAATTTGAAATGGCAGGTGATACAGAAAGTATGGGCTATAATGTATATTTGGCTTTTTAACCGACAAAACTTACAATATAATAATACCTTTAATTTTACACGGGTTGTTCATAAATTACTTGTGATTGATGTGCTGAAAATTGAGCTAAATGCTCTACCATTCAATTAAACGAATATAAAGACAGTTTTGCTCCAAGATGTTTGAACTCAAAATACTCGTCTAAACCAAATTTCACCAATGTATCATTCCCACTGAAAGCTTGATCTAGAGTTTGTAATTTGGCTCACTGGCATCATGATAGCTATTCTATTGAAAATTCAACAAATGTTTAAATTATTAATTATAATCAAACTATGCCAATATCGGTTAAATTTTACCAAGTGATGAGAAATATTAGTTGGAAATAACAAAATATTATGAGGATCATTCTGTTGACCATATTTCAAATTTTATGTAATCGCGCTCACTATTTTAATTGATACCTACCATGTGTATGTGGGACATCCCAATGTTTATGCAAGGGTTTTGATAACAACAATCACATTTCTCTGAAAATAAACGAAAAACAACTTTAAATGTTCAATTGTTTGGTATACAAGAGAGACACATCACTTGCCCAAATTGTTATTAGGCACCAGCATTCCGTACGTCCGGTTCTTCTCAAAGACGCGCTCACATATGGGACTATACTATGTATAACTGCTGCCACGTGTTGTGCAATAAAATCGATCGTTATAAACTTGATCCCACCACACGTGCACTCATAATACTTCTGCCAACACCATTTTTCTTTTCTGCCTGCACATTTTGACTAGCAACCCATGATCGTAAATATCTATGCAGCAAAACTAATGTGAATAGATAATAATCTCTGGACGCCGACATCCAACAAAGCCCACATGTTCACCAAAAAGATAACCATCTCGATATTTATAGTGAAAACATCTCGCCAGAATCAAAAAGTGGGTTAACAAAATTCTTGCTCAATTTCCACCAAGTCCATTTTGTCGACACCGCCCATCTTTCCATTATTGGCCAGACATGATTTGCCTCTTCTTGTATTCATACAACAATGCGCACATAAGCCTAAGCCTAGAAGTGGTGATTGTGTGGCGAGATCGCCTTAATGCCTCAGGCGCTGCTTGCTGCTAACAAAACTGGTGCAAAAAAAGCAATAACAAAGGAGCAGATATATACTACATGAATATATGATGGGCCAAACATGGAGGGTTATACATAGCCTTAAGGGCCTACTAACAAAGTCACTCCCAAAATGGCCTACCGAAAGCACGCTTCACGCGCGTAATACTCCTCCAGGTAATTTTCCTCAGTTTCATGATGATCTCCCATAACTCCCACGTCACCCCAATCTTTTCTCTTTATTTCGTCCACTTTTTGCTCCTTTTTTCCACGAACAAACTGCTCCCGGGCTGCAATCTTCCTTCTACAGCACAACCAAGTTTGAGTCAATGGACCGAGGCCACACCCTATAAGTGCATCATCTTAACCCCATCAAAAATTGTGCCAGCATTTATTTCTCTCTCTTTTTACATTCTTCTGCAATCTGTTAAAACTTCTAAGTTTCGCCTTCACTAGCTGCGATGTGCAGGTGTCTTTTAAAATTTGACTTCTGTGAGCTTTTAGTGCGAGGCACACAGTTTGATGTGAGGAGGAAGGACGTGCGCGAATTACGAAAAATCATTTTCAAATGTACAGCTGCGAATACGAAAAAGCATGATTGATGTAGTAAAGATGCAAATGCAATGAGATTAATTGCGTGACAGCACGTTTTCCATCATTTGGTCGCCATTGGCATGGGAAAATAGAAATCAATGTTGTGAGCACATGTCAAATGAACGCAGTAAAGGCGATACGTCAAAGCAAGGAAATGTCGGGGAAATTTACTACTGAACCTCAAGAGTTCCAAGTTGCAGCTACCTTATTTGCCATCCTGTTCAAATTACACAATAAAAATAACCAGAGTTTAATTTACTTGCTTTTCGTCGGATTAAAATAACTCGACCCAATACTAGTTTAGTGTTAAATCACAAATATTATAATTATTCTACTAATTATTTATTGAATTTAAATTCTCTTCACAACTTTCCATAGCACGTACAAAATAGCTATGCAAACGAATAAGAAATCAAAATGCAGAATTACATGCAGTATATAGTAACATTTGATAAGTGCATGTTAGTCATTACATGAAATCCTGTTGAAATTAAATTGAAGTTTACATCTATCGATGTCAAGCATACATACAGAGATTAATGTAGGTCAAGCAAAAAATAGAAGCACTTTAGTTATATCAATTTATCAAATTCACGTCAATATATTGCCCTAAGATGTAGCTGCTAAATTTCAAGATGGCGCCAGATTTACAGATAACAACACTTGCAAGGTATGGAGCAAAGAATTTACTACATTTCATTCATAAAACTCATTCATTTGTCACTCATCGTCATATTAAACTTGTTGGCGTGTAGAGCTCACTCTTTGAATATTAAATGTAATCCATCCCAATTTTGTACAGGAAAAGCATTAAATTTAGTATGCACTATCGATGCAAAAGGAAGAGCCCTAAAATTGAGTGCGTGTTACAGATTTCTTTATTTGATACCGCGGCGCGTATTTAAAACGCCATCAGATGATAATGATTTCTCAAATAAAGTAATTTATTTCATTCTGGTCTAAAACAGCAGCGGGAAAATGAAAATAGAATTAATTTGAGTGGAGTAAATTCGTACGAATAATTGAAAAAATAGGCCAAGTGCATGATTCAGCAAATTGTACATTATTCGAAGATTTTTTTATGCTGCACAGTGTGCAGTTCTCACTTTTTCAGATTTAAGATGAATTGTGACTTCAGGCCTTTCACCCGCTCACTCTGAGAATTCACTACTTAGCTGAAGAATTATGGCAACTTAAGCAAGAAAATGTGAGCAATGGTAAGGTTAAAGTTTTTACATTGCACATGAGGGAGAATGCGAGCATCTTTGTATGTTGAGTGTAGGGTATATAGGGAAAAAGGTGGTCAGTCCTGTTTCCAAGTTGTTTGCCAAAATTGAAATTGGGAATGGATGAACCAGGAGAAATTGCAGGCGAGGTGAGGAATACAAAATGAGCCTTCTTCACCGCCTTTTCCACAAATAATGAGTTTCGCACGAATAGGTACACACCTTACTGAATGTCGCATGTACCACTGTATGTATGAACAAGGTCTTTTGAAAAGTGAATGCAGCCTATGCACGCCCGTCATCGCGTCTTGACACACCGCCCACAACTTGCAAAAATTCCATATGGTGCCATTACATGTGCATATGCAAGACACCCCAATAACCGACTTCGCCCTTGCAACATCAAAATTTTACACCTACACACATTTACACGCAACAAAATTGCGCTTGGAGAATATTATGCATAAATCCGTGAATAATTCACGGTCACATACAGGACGCAACCTTGTGCTATACAGACACTTTTATATACGCTCTATGTCAAACTTTCAGAACAAAATTCCACATCACATTCCGAGCCAAAAATTATATGCTTTCACACTTCAACAAACATTCGTAGCAATAAAAACGTTGAAGGTAAAATACCTTGCCACAAAAGTATTTTGCAGCAGGCAATATAAGAAAATTCTAAGCAATTTTTAGAGGATTCATTTCATTGTCAAAATTTAACCTTTTTAGAGTCTGAATTTTTGTTATATGATGAGCATTGATTTCCATTGGTCAAAGTGGAACTTTTGTCCTAACAAGCCCTAAAAGGTTAATAATAAATTACCAAAAAGTCCTTCAAAATCACCATCAAGATCATTCATTGGAATTGTTGATCAGGAAATAAGCGAGGTTTCCTGTCCTGCAAACCCGATTTTATTCTCTTCGAAATATAGAAAATTTATGTAAGCGAATTACAATTAATTTTCAAGTTTACCATTTTATTGCTATTTACTTCATTACAATTCTTCACATTAAATAACCAGGTCTGAATATGGCAGCATGTTGATTTATTAGAATTATTTCGAGAAAATTAGCAGAAAACATTTTCCGCAACTTCATTTTTGATTTGAATTTTATCCGCAAACGAGCCTTTAAGACAACGTTATTTGCCCCCTATCCTAAAATTAAGGCCGCCCTCGACAAGATTTCCTATACTTAAAAAAGATGACCAAACAAACCGTATCATATACGTCTACACCTTAAGATGAATAGGAATTCTGGAAATTGAATAACTTGTTATATGTTAACATGCAAATAATAATAGACTTGAAACACTTTATTACCGAAATAGTTTTTAGATTGATAGTGAATGGTGGAATTTACCAAGCACCATCCGTTAACAAAGTGTTCACAATCCATCACTGAAATATGCATGTAGGTGCTGAGGCTATATATAAATGAGCCAACCAGACGGACTGAATGTAGGCTAGCTATTTATGGAAATATAAATTAATATTATTACGATATGTTTACATGAAATAAAATATAATTCATATTTTGTGCTAAGTTCATGTTACACAACGCGTTTCAGTTGGCGCATTCAATCCAGGTCATATTCTTGCCTTCGTATACAAAATATGATACATGTTGTGAATTGGTTATAGCAATTTAAAAAGCAGTTTAGTTTCTGTTCATATTAATTTACTGTTAAATCCGGAAAAGCTTCCACTTTGCACTAGCTAAGAATTAATTATATGCCTCAATTGCATTGTTGTTGAAAGCAGAACCTTTTCGTGAAACATTTTTCACTTAACGAAAGAAATGTGTAACTAATTTGCCATATACAGGGGGCAAAAGCGATTATGCATGTAACGAAATGCTATCATGATTAATTCATATGCTTCTCACATGTAGGTCCATTGCACGGCTGTATACATAATAATGATTCTAACTTGCCTTGAAGAGGACATGAGTATTGCAATTACGTAAGTTATGCAAAAGCTCTACGGTTGCAAGATCTATATGCACATGTAAGCATGGCACAGGACATAGGGTAAGCCTACCGGTATTTATGTATCAGTATTGTTCATGTGACATTTCTAACTCGAAATTAAAAGTGTCAGGAATTAGATAGGCTACTCAAAACGAGTTTGCATTAATTATTGAAGAACCCTGTAGTGTTTGTGTTTATTTGTATGCAGATGTCTTGTGCAAACCTGTGTAAAAAAATGCAGACAAGATCGAGTCAACATAAAACAGTACTTAGCTCCCTCGTTTGCATGATAATTTTGCAAATTGCTTTCGGTCGTCAGACGTTGAAGCTGTAAACAGCGCTGCAAGAGTCCACAAAATTTCCGTTTGAAAATGAGTACATGTTGACTATATTATTGAAGAATGTACAGTAAAGTAGAAGCCAAATGACTCATCAGCTAAAATGAATTTAGTGTTCACACTTCAAAAATGTTTGTTAACTTAAAGTAATTGTCAATTCAAATTTTACTGACATTTATTTTGGAATGGTCTGCTCTAGTCAAGTGACATGTATTTTTCATGGCAATGGATCGACGCAAAGTTGATTAAAACATTATTGGCTCGGAAGCAGTGTCTCAAGAATGTCCAAGAGGTATAGAAATAGTGGACGAACACCAACGAGATGGTGGAGAAGTTAGGGCAGCCAGAATAAGGAATGTGGGTGTGTATGGATGAAAAGCTATAAAAAAACGTACAGTTCATGTCCTGATCAAACTCAGTCAACATAAAGTACCATGCAATTACAGTATTTTACAAGATGCCACAACAACTAATGCCTTACTCTGGTGAATTAATATTCAAATTGTATAGCAAAATATCTTCAGTTGCAGGAATACTGTTTCTTTGCTACAACTCAATATCAGTGTGATGACTAATATTATATAGAATTTAAATTTTAATAAAATATTTAATTTCACAATTGCAATGACAATAAATTCTTAGAGGTTTGATACATTAATGAAGTTCTTTCCTGCAAATTTTGTTGCTGTTCATGGAAAAAAGCTTTTCTGATATATTTTATTTCAGTCATATTTGAGGATGTTTTTATAAATACTTTTATTATGATTGAATGCTGTAAGCAATTTAATTTAGAATAATGCATGGGTAAGGGTAATAAAAGTTACATATCTCTTAACTAATATTATATTAATTAAAGTAATTTAATCCATTTACTTTTCACCTTGACTAGCTTTTATTCTTCTTTTAAAACTATTCTTCTCATTGGCAAGTATCTTTGTGCTAATTGTAATTAATTGTCATGCCGGTTTACATGAAGGACAGCAAGGGCAAGCATATATGGTAAGATTCCAAGAACGTTATTTTATTACAGTATTCATCTTTGAAATGCATGTGTACCGTTCTAGAAAAGAAAACTTATATTTGTTTATTGCAGCCTGGCATCCCTGAATATGCATCAGCATGCAAGTCTGGTGACTGTAAAATCAAATTTCAAACTTTCTCATGATATATAAATTTCAATACATTGTTATCTTTATTCAGTTTTATTTCAAACTGTTGCGCACCTTTTCCATGTTTACGCGTAAGTCACATTTACACGATACTTACGGTTGACATTTATATAATTATAACAATTAAAAGTTAAGGTAGAAATATAATATTTGAGAATTGACCCGTGGGTTACTAATACCATCAATCTTTTATTAGGCACGACACGTGTTTCGGTCCCCACTTGGGGCACTCGTCAGGTACCAGAAAATAATTTCTGTAATTCAATTAGTGTAGCATATACTAAGTATTCACTATGAGCGTTGGATTTGGAAGAACATTTTTCACGGAAATGCTCCTATACATGTAGATCACGTCACAGTGTTACAGATATTTAAGATTGAAATTACAATTATGCTCAATTTATTAAGTTTATTCGGATGGCACAAATTTAAAGAAATGAAAAATATGTGACAACAAGTAGCATTGAATTGTGTGGTTAGGAATCCACTCCGAAAATTCATAATTATTAATTTTCAATATGTTTCAGTAAATGCAAATTTAGTGCACAACTGGTCTGTTATGATAAGTTATCAATTATAGGGAGGTAAACATTGACTATATGTGCTGTGCGCCATAATATACGAATATTGACGCTTGGACACTAAACTCTGATTTTAATGTCGAATTTTCAAATAAAACATTTGTCAAACATACCATTTCTAAACCCAAAATGAAACTACTTGGAAAGAGCAGTAGTTTGGCGCATACAACAACATTACAATTCAAAATAGCCAATGCACTACAGTGCGTTAAATATAAGACAAAATACACGTATTAGTAGAATAACAAAATGTGCGAATTTATTTATAATATTTAGCGAAATTAATATTATAAAAAAAAGTCGCCTTAACTATTTTTAATCAATCTGCAAACTAATGGTTGGCACGTAACATGTATAAATACAAGTCCAGCATCGGTTTAGACATTTCGAATTTGGAACGTTTGAACGCCCCAGGGCGTCAAGTGACATCACAACTAATACTAAGAAAGTCGTTGTTAACCTAAGAAATGGTGGGAAAAACCATGCAGAAAGAAATCGCAGTTAGTCTACAATGTGCAAAATCGTAAAACAGCATGAATCACGTAAAGGATTTGAAACTAAATGACACATTTGTGGTCGACAACGCGGTCACACAGAGAAAACTCAATTACAAAATGTTGTAACCGAATATCGCTTTAAAACGTCCAATTTCTTCAAAACCTTTGGCAAAAGGATTGGAACTGATGTCTCCAAACGTACTGCATTACGACGTTTACATAATTTTGAAATGAACTGCTGTGTTCACAACATGCATATTATAGCCATTTTTGTTGAAAGCAATTCAAAAGAAGAAACACCTTGATTGGTGCAAGGATAGAGATCCTATTATAATTTTTAAATTAAGTTTTGCAATCCAAAGTCATTCGTACCGAAGTTAAAACACAAATTGATCCTGAAGCAAAGGCCAAATTTGAACATAAAGTACAATTGATTACGGAGTGCACATACGAGTTCTGTACTATCATTTAATTTGAAATTCGGAATTTAAATTTCGGCAATAGTATTAAAATTACAGTCCAGTTCACATACTTCCCTTCCACCCTGTATATACAAATGTATATATAATTTGTAAAACTTGTAGTAGCTGTATCGTAAAAGAGCATGCGGTAGGTAAAAGTTTTCAAGCAAGCGCGGGTGCACACTGTCAAAAAAACGCAATTAAAGTAACACCATAAAATTTGAAATAAATTGCTTCTTCATGAGGATGTAGCCAAGCTAAATACTGGTTAAATCTGCAAACTCGAAAAACTTGCACAAGAAAGGCCAAGAAATGGATATGTTCCATGAATTAAAACGTTTCATTTGATAATAAGAAATTATGGCTGCATTGCGACAATTCAAGTATGAAATAACAGTTGCATAAAATCATGAAATTACATTTCCAAAAAATAAGTTCCGAATCATGTATGGAATTATATGGCCTTGAATTTACATTTACTGAAATTTAATCTATGTGATTGTGCACAAATAATTCGAGGTGTCACAATTTTTTTTCGTGGAATTAATGTATGCTTAATTTATTTAGAAAATACTCGACGAGGCAACTTAGCTAATGAGAATTATTTGCAAATTATGGATTTAATCACTGTGGTGACTAGCGTATGCAACATGCATACCATTGGTAACTTGCAAACGCTCTTTTAATGAGATAATTAAACATTATTGTTCTCATGACAATGGATTTCAAACTTGTAGTAAGGGTGGTGGTCCACCATCCATGCAGTGTAGCATTTACACAATATTATATTGTTATGAAAAATGGGCGGTTGAGCGCATCTTACCACAAAACAACGATTTTACCAAATAAGGTAAAATACAATAATGTTTCAGGGACATTTTAGAAAAACTCAATAAAATGTAAATTCGAAAACACGTAACTAAATTCCAGGATTCTCCAATAAATCTACAGCGGGGTTTTTTATGTTTTCCTAATGCTAGAACTGTTGATAGGCACCTATATGATTATTATCTACGGGACACTTACAATTAAAAGGAAATTTGTGTTCCTTCAAAAAGTCTATTAAATTGCTAAATTTTGAAAGTATAATTTATATATTAAACATTTTATTGAAATTACCTAAACATAATAATGTCGATTTAGGCCCCATATAATTAATTAATAGATTCCCGTCCCCGCGCGCATCGGTTTTTTTCAAGCAATAAAAATTTTTTATTCATGATGAGGTTTCAGCGCCACTTTGCGATCAAATTAATTGCAATTTAGAAAAAAAAATAAAATAAAAACCGCATGCGCGCATGCATTTTTGTCGATTTCCGGACGGGAATCTAGAAAATTTATTATTTGGGGCCTTATAATTAAAATTCAAAGTTTAATTCTGTGAATTTCCATGCAATAGCACCCACAAAGAGATATACAGTATTTCATAATTATAAATGGCATGTTCACATTGTTTCATCACCCAGTATTTAACGTTATTTTACAGGTACAGTGGTGCCTCGCGGTTCACGACAGTATCCAATTACGGATATTTTCGGGGTTACGAAATAAAATTTGGATGGATTTTGGTTTCCGAAACAGAGAAGTGCGTGGCGAGGATACATGGATGGGACCAGTTGGTGCATGACACTGTGAGATAAATGCGAGGATACAATGGGTCAAAATACTGATGGTCAATTTCTAAACTTTTCCAACACGTGAATAATAATATAAATATAATAGGAAATAAAATCATAGTGAAAATCGATTCCACTTATATAAAAAAGAACACTTTCACACAATTCCGTATGCATCTATGGATATTTTTGTATAGTAGTATATAGTGCCAATCATAATCCCTCATGGAAGCCAAGAAGAATATCGAAAAGGAGCCAGGGAAAAGGAAACATGTGAGAATTGTAGCATGTAGAGGGTGACCATCGCTAAACATGAAGCATTGTTATGGGAAAGGATTATTTCTATTTCCTTTATTCCTGACTATGAAATGTTTTTTTGGAACCAATTACCAATTCCGTAAACCGAGGTTACATTGTATTTATAAACGAATATACATACGTACACTCACAAAATGTAATAACATTCACATTATATTAATATGCGATATCCGAGCCTCTGTTATCCGAGATTCCGTCTTATCCGAGGTGCCTAGCACATCGGATGTGTCCGTGTTATCCGAGCTCTACCTCGGATGGAAGGGCGACGCTAGACTTGTTACAACTCGTTTTGTGTTGCGATCTACAAATTCATAGTTGGCCTGCAATGGAAGCACATTACGATGCGCCAAAAAGGGGGAAAAAATCTTTGTGAGTGTGGAGAAGTTAGTGGCTATTACATACATACGAAGTATATAATTTATGTTTGTAAAGATTAATCTATTTTCGTGAGATTCTCACTTTTAATATACAAAACTTACTGTATATACAATATGTAACTACATACATATGTACGTACATACATACGATTTCAAATATCGTTTTGACAATTTCCGATTTTTCTTATTTATTCCGTCTTATCCGAGTTTTTGCTTATCCGAGGTACCTCCTCCCCACATTACCTAGGATATTAGGGGTTCTACTGTATCTATAAACTTTATACAGGGTGTTTCTAAACTACAGGGATAAGCTGACAGGGCATATTCCCTGCATAAAAAGAAGACAAAGTTCCTATAAACCTGTGCCCCCAAACGCTTAGGTTTTTAAGTAGTACCTACATAAAATGTTACATCCATAATTCATGCTCCCCACATCTTTCCATTGATCATTCAACCTAAGCGTTTGGGGACATGGGTTCATAGGAACTTCATGTTTTTATGCAGGGAATATGCCCTGTCAGTTGGTCCCTGTAGTTTAGAAATCCCTATATAGCTATATACGGTATATTCCCGACTTTTATTCCAAATTTCATTCTAATTTGCATTATTGCAGGTGTTAAAACTGACGGAAGAAAACAGGAAAAAATAAATTAGACGTAATAACGTGACAGACTGCTATAAACTTGCATAGACAACAATTTGCAAGCAAGTATGGAAGCGAATAAGCCTAATTGATGCTGTTAAGTGTTATTAGCCTTAAGTCTTCTTTTTGAAAATACCGGGGAGGAAAACTAACCAAAAAAGGAGCCAACAAAAAGCCGTTTCATTATCAAAAAAATCACAAACACATTTAGATGAATTCTACAAACGTTACTATAAATGCGAATCACCCTCGTCTCTCTATGCAACTCAACCCGATTACCAATCGACATTGGTTTCAATGGATATTAGACCAATCAGTCAGTGGCACCGTTGGAAATAGGACAAAACTATACAGGGACAGTTGTTATTTATTTGAAGCGAGGGAATATATGGTTTTACACTATTTTACTATACTGTTTGTTAAGTCACGGATTATTATATGGATGGCACGCCCCATGTTGTGGAAATCGTTGCAAGCTGCGCAGTGCATCACGGGTATTGTGGCCAAGATGGCGACGTTCGGCGCAGCGGACGATACTTGGCATTTCATTGATGATTTTGATTTTCGAAGTAACAAGCATTGCTAAAATTATATTATTAGGTTCAATGAAATAAAAAAACAAAACATAATTTTCGCTTTTACATCAAGCTTTGACCGAGGAATCCGCGGAGTTGAAAGTTATAGAAGCGGCATGCATCACAAGCCATGCATTTCGCGCTTGAAATGCAATAGTTCTGCATATACGATAAAATTGCAGAATTTTGCACCTATTTGTCTCCGAGCGTTTTATTCCCCCGGGAAGTTAAAGACAAAATTATCCAAATTACAAGTGACAACATAAGATCACCTACTGTACAAATTTATTTTTTTTTACGAAGATTTGGATGTTATAATTTTCGACTCTTTATAAAAATGAAAATTCCCTGTATAAGCGTATCTTAACAGTTTATTTCGCGAGTACGCTTGAAATCAAGGAAAGTGGAGTAGCAATAAAGCACGGCGGATTATAACGCGAAAACCACGGTGGCTAAGCTAAAACACATTCCGCACCAACAGTAATTCCGCCATCTTGGCCACAAAACGTCATGGGGCGTGTCATATGGGTATATAAAATTTGGCACTGGCCTGCCATAGGGGCGCACCATCCATACAGTATATCCGTGGTTAAGTTAGGTTATAGCATTAAAGGGTCTGCATGGTCACAATGTTAATAATGACTTTAAAGTTCACAGTGGACAACAAAAACCATGACGTACGTCTCGCTTCCTTTATTTATAAAGCAAGGAGACATCCAATAGCGAAGTTATTGACGAGATCGGAGCATCCCTTCAAGATAAAACAGATATTCAGTCGGCCAGTTTTAAATTTCGAAAATTTATTTCTCTGCATTCTGAACACATTTCTCAAAATCGGTGGTAAAATGAAGAAGTAATCGCACTAGCTATTAGATTTGATACTGCCCCCTCGACCAGTGATGCCATGCAGCGAAGTGCAAATGCCTTCATCCTTCATAGACATTACTGGTTGGGCAATAAACTGAGTATTCAGGGGCAGCAGCATTATGTATTGCAAACACACCCTTCTAAATAAACGCTTTATTTTGTTTACTCACGAGAAAGTATTTCCCATTGAAATCAGGATTGCTGCTAAAATACAGCAAATTAAGCAAAACTTACTTTATTATTTAGAGCAAAAATAGTTTTCCAATAGTTTTTTTTCTTCAAAATACTGTCCCTTTAAAAATTTCCACAACAAAATCCAAACTCAATTTACAGCGGACAGCATTTGCATGGGAAGTCATATAAAACTAGACTCGCACAGATAAAGTGAAAACCATTACGTACACTAATAAATGTATGTAAATGCAAAGACAACTACAAATATTGGCTTAAAATCGAAAATTTTAAGAATAGATTATGTTCTGGCCAAAACACTTCAAAATAATCCTTTTTGCATATTAATTTAGTGCAATTTTATAAAAGTACTGTTAGCGCATGCATGCAGGTTTTCTATCTCAATAAATGCTTTCATTATATTTGCAATTCTCGTAAGTAGCCTACATACAGCAGTAATATACGTATCATGACATTTATTAATAGCCTTGGAAAATTTGTTTCATTTTTACATATATGATTTCTCTTAACAACCAACAAACATGTCCACACCCATCCCTAGGAAATCAAACGTTTCGCACAAATCTTCCTTCCATGCACTGTGTGGCTTCTGGAGGAGAAAATTACTGCAAAGAGGGTGTAGTGGGAATGGATGATTTACTGTGAATGGCAAGTTTTTTCAGAGAGTGAGCGGTGAACTTGACCCATCCACAAAGCAGAAAATTGTGCGAAACATTGTAAACAAAACCCAGACCATGGTGCATTGTCTTCCGCGTATAGTGCAAGCGTGCACATACACAAATATCCAGTTTCAACTACAAGGAAGAGAAATGAGGATCGACAGTAAATATGCATGATTGTTTTTGTACCTAGTTAAGCCGTTATTCGAAGCAAATCCGAAACACGTTACCGGATGTGAATTTTATATAAAATTTATGATTACCCGTTTTTCTCATCTCGTGCTATGTACACGTACAGTATATGACAGTCCAGAGACATGCTCCAGATGGCATTGAAAACCTTGCCCCTCTTCAGCAATACAGCCCCATTATCTTCAAATTATGTTTATACATTTGGATCCAACTGCTGAAAATAATACATATACGTACACGTATACCTAATATACCAGAATAGTTAACACTCTGACAAAACTATAAATGAAATTCAAGAGGTAGGATATATGGTAAATGTGACTATTTTATTTAAATTGAATGTGTCATGATGCAATGAAACCGATTATGTAAACCTGTTGTCCTTGAGT
>WWPM01019810.1:0-16079 GCA_023279145.1 Glomeris maerens | reverse complement strand
TAATACCTCTTTGGTTATCACTTCAATCTGCACCAAAAATCTCATTTTCCCATGGTGCATGTGTGGCCACCACCAGGAAAAGTTATTGGAACTCACCAGAGATGGATTTGACATCCAGATAATTTTGATTTTGCAAAGTCCGAACTCATAATGCTGGCTGTTGATGCCGTATCCATAATTGCCAAGGTTGGAGTATGAGTGTTCACTACAATTGGTACCTTGATAAATCGAGAGTAGGCTTCTTCATTGAAGTTCATCAAAACATTATTTTCAGCTTCAGACTTAAAGATTGGCTTTTGTCCATGTTGAAGTTCTCCTTTTGGCTTGTTGCGGCATTCTTTATGCCAATGAAATAACTGCTTGCCTAAAGCTGCACAGTATCTACATGCAGTCTTTGTTCTCCCTTTTGGTGACTGTCTAAAATATTTTGAGTTTCTTGACGTGTATTTGAAACTGGTGGCTTGTTGCGAGGAAATTTGTCTGCTTCAAACTTCAGAGCAATCTGTATCCGCCTTTATAAGGAATTGCAGTCTGCAGCGTAGTGTATACCCCGGAACTCTGCGGTCAGTGCTTCTGTCAGGCAGCTGATAATTTCAGGTACTGTCAAAGAAGTTCTTTGCTGAAGAGATCTTTTCATCGATATGTGCCCTTTGTAAGTGTGGGTTTTTTGTTGGATGTGTTGCGAGCACGTGGTTATTGAGTAGCCCGATTTGCATGTCGTTTGTTAGATTTGTCACGTGATTTGTTACCTTGACTTTTATACTGGTTAGACGGGTGGTCAAATCGTTGTGTAATTTAGAGCTACCTCGTGACTCTTTTGTTCTAGCTTTATATTGTGACTGTGGCTCAATAGCAAAAACTGGTTTAGCCTAGTCTAATTAAATTGCGAGTGTCTGGCGAGTGAGGTTATCCCAATTTGTTTAACTTCGTAGTTGTTGCGCAATGGATTTCCAAGTATTGGGTTCAAGGGTCCTATAATAAATCCCTGGTCGTTTCTCTGGTTTCGCACACAATTCAATGGGTACCAGCCATGTAACATCTCGCAGCACCAGCAGCAGTTTCAGTTCACCAGATGTCACAGTGAGTAAGCCTCAACCAGAGTACCACAGCTACAGGTGCACAATCAAGCAATCCAAACATCATTAGTTAGCCCTACTATCGGCTAGCATTTCATCTACTGTGGCGGACATTCGTTTAAGAACATGCACTTTCATTGGAATTTCTGCAATTAAAAATTTATTTTGCAGTTAAATCTATTTTTATATTGATAAATTAGTACTAAGAAATGTTTCTGGCCAAAAATAATAGGCGCAAGAGGGGAATCCCTCGAAAAAAATCATGAAAACTGTATTATGACACTTTGGGAACTGGACATTCGTTTAAAAACATGGGTTCAAAATGCAATAAAACTGATTAAAATGTGGTGCGATCACCCTTATTGATGAAATATTTATAGATACAGCTTTCAATATTCAAAATAAAATTGTGTCTTTCTTCCGTGATCAATGTATGAGGGGCAGTCAAATGAAAACAACACCTGCTGCAAAGTTGCAATGGAAATTGTTTTATTCAAATGTAATGGCCAGAGGAGTTAATGCATTGATCCCACTGGGAAACGAGATGATCAATTCCAGACTTGTAGAAAGAGGTAGGTTGCTGACGGATCCACAACCTCACCCACTCTTGCACTTCCTCGTCCGAATGAAACCGACGTCCACGAAGGCCTTTCTTCAGGTCGCAAAAAATGTGGAGGTCACAAGGGGAAAGATCTGGGCTGTACGGAGGATGTTGCAGTGTTTCCCAGCCAAATTTCTGTAGCTCTCGAGCTCAAAATGGTGACACCATGTTTCGTCTCCTGTAACAATACGTGACAGAAATGCATACTCTTCATTGTGGTACCGCTGCAGATGACTCGGACAGGCAGTCATTCTGTTCATCATTTATTCCTCCACCAGTTGATGTGGAACTGACTGTGCGCAAATTTTGCGGAACTTCAGGTGATCTTTGACAATGACATGCACGGAGCTGTGGCTAATGCCGACCTGAACACGAATTTCTTCCGCGGTGATTCTTCGGTTTTCCTGGATCAGACCGTTAATCCGCGCAATCACATCAGGCGTAATGGCTCGTTGGGCCTGTCCCGTGCGCGAATCATCTTGCAGTGATGTGCGTCCTTCACGGAATCTCTTCTGCCACACCTGCACACTTGTCAGGGACATGCAGTGTTCACCATACACCGCAGACGTCCAACGATGTATTTCACGAGTTCCGGCACCCTCAGCCACCAAGAAACGAATAACACTTCTCTGAGAACTTGACTTTTTAACAGGATAATGCCTCCATACATCATTCTGCTATGACAAAAAGTAGGTAAGTGGTCCAGAAAGTGCATTTTCTGGACTGGCCATCAACAAGTCCTGGCCTCTGTTCAATTGAGAACCTGTGGGGCATCTTAGTTCACCTATTTTATTCAAATGGGCAACAGTTCAGAAGAGCAAGTGATTTCAACAATGTTATTTATGCTGCTTGAAGTACTTTGATCACAGAAGAAAGACAATTTTATTTTGAATATTCAAAGCCATATCTGCCTATATATTATCAATAAGGGTGATCACACTTCGTTTTAATCAATTTTATTTTATTTTAAACCTATGTTCTTAAATGAATGCCCAGGTTCCAAAGTGTCACAATACAGTTTTCACAATTTTTGGTCAGAAACATTTCTTAGTACTCTTTTATCAACATAAAAATAGATTTAACTGTAAAATAAATTTTTAAATGCCGAAATTGCAGAAAAAGTGCAGGTTCTTAAATGAACGTCCGTCACTGTATTAGTGCACCATCATCAGCGTGCTCACATCGAGTGCTCAACCAATGGGCTCATCGTTACAAAGAACTCCAGCGACCTAGTGTTTTCGAGCTGCTCCATCTGCGCGAGCGCGATCAACAGGATCCACGATGGCTGGACTCCCTCCTCTACTGGGACACTGATGGTGAACGTTCAAGGTGCTCTGGCTCTTGCTGCCCGCGCCGGTGTTATCCTCGGCTGGGCTCTTTCTGGTGCTGCTGTCCGGCTCTCAAACACGAGTGTTTGTCAGACCTGTTTTGCCCTCATGTCCCATCACCCATTCGGGAAATCCGTTGCTGCTGTTAAATTTATTATTGTTGTTTAATACAGCTCTTGTGTTCAGTTAAAAATGTCATCACAACTTTTGGCGAGCCTACCTCACTGGCATTTTGAAATTTCTCCTTTTCCAAATTTTTGAACTTGGTTATGTCCGAAAAGGGAAAATTGTCTTGCGACATAGCACATGCTTGCGCCCCAGAGGGCCTGTCTCCTAGGGGGTCTAAGTTGGTTATTACTCATCCAGTACGCTTAGATTGCCCACCAGTCGCTTTTCTGCGAGTTATGGCTTCAAAAATAAAATCGACTCACAGAAATTTGATGCTTCTCATAAATGTCCCAAAATCGGAATTTGGACTTCCTTGTTTGAAGTCCTTGTCCAAGGCATAAACGATGATACTGAAAAAATTCTCCCGTTAATGGTGCATTTAATGGGGGTTTCATTAGAGTTTTTCGGACTGGCAATCGCTCCTCTCATAGCTACCATCACTTATGTGGAAGCTCGCAAAAAGCTCATCTGTCGCTTTAGTAGTGACAGTATTCCTCCTCTGGTAGCTGCCCAGCGCTTAAAACATGTATAAGGTACCCCAATCCGTGCCTACTGCGATGAAATGGTTTCCCTTTTGCAGTGCACTTCACTTCAGGAGTCAGAAATAGTTAGTTGCCTTTTCGAGGGGTTAAGTCCACATTTGCACCCTTTCATGTATGCCTCTAAATGTGATACTTTGTCTCAATGGACATTACTCGCTTCCAAGCTTGGGGCCGATCAGGTGACACGATCTCGGTTAGGTGGTCCATCAAGCATGTGTCTCACTCCTTCGCCTACTACGTACTGTACTGTTCAGCATTGTTCGGAAGTGTCATGATGACAAACACCGATCCACAGCGAGTAGTAACGATGTTAATTTCTCAAAGCATCAGCAGCCAAACAAGGTGCTTTGTCCCACTCGCAATGTCGACCCTCTACTCGCTGTAAATTTTGTGCAGTGCTAGGAAAAGTTATTTCACTGGCACGAGTGTAGGAATAGGGATAAGGCTAAGCAATTATTAGCAAAAAAGGGGAAGTCCCAAACAAGGGATACATCTTATGTAACTAATGTGCTTGCCTTTAACGAGGTAGCATACAATAAATTTGTGAAAATTCCTGTCTGCATTCATCACAAATTAACACAGGCGATGTTGGACACAGCTTCCGCCGTTAATCTTATTAACGCTGATTTTGCTCGCTCCTTACGGATCCCAATATCCACAGAGAATTCATTCATTACTGTTGCAGGAGGCCATACCATAATGACTCGAGGAGTGACTAAATTTCACTGTCCATTGAAGGTTGCATTCGATCTGTGCAGGCACTTGTTTTGGATGGTTTCCCTTATACATTATTGTTGGGTGTTGATATCGGGCAACAATTCCCACTTGTAATTGATCGTGCTAGGCGAGCGGCCATTCTTTCAGAGTCCTCGGTTACAGCATGTGAGGACGTACTTTCTCAGGTTTCTCCAGTCTGTCATCTTTCCTTGGATGAGACAACGGCTCGTTGCAAGGTGCACAGTTTGCTGGAGGACTATAGGATGGTTTTTGATAGCATTAATGAACCCTTTGGTGTCCGTAAAATTCATGAGTTTTCTGTTAATGTAACGGACAATCGACCGGTTGCAAAGCGTCTCTATCGCCATCCTTCACTGAAACGCGATGAGATTAATAGACCAATTTTACTCAAAACTTGATATTTTTTGGTTCTATCATCATTTCTTAGTGCAGGAGGCTGACCGGCATAAACTAGCTATAATTGCCCAGGATTGGCCATTACGAGTATACTTGTATACCGTTTGGCTGCAAGAACGCGCCTTATTTTGCCAAAGACTGATACACTGCGTACTTTATGGAATTCCTGATGTTGTAGAAGTTTTCCTGACGTACATGTTTAGTTGCTCGAACATGTATTCCAAAGATTACGAGAACACAGTTTTCGATTGCGTTATTCCAAATGCGTATTCTTTGTGAAGGAGATCGAATTTCTTGGGAATGTCTTGTGTTCAGGAACTACACGACATTCTGATAGGAACATTCAAGCAATCTTACGTTATCCTCCACCTACTAATTTAAAATCGTTACAGCGGTTCCTTGGTCTAGTCGGATGGGTACGTCGATACCTTACCTATTGCGCCCAGATCCTTGTGTCATTAACATCTCTCCTTAGATATGACCGTCTGTTTTCATGGGATTCCGAGCAGCAGGCTGCTTTTAAACTTGTTTAAGTGTCATGAGTACAGCCCCGGTTCTGCAGATTTTCAACGGCACTCGATCTTGTGAACTTCACACAGATGCGACCTCTACAGTCATTGCAGGTGTTCTAATCCAGGACGGTCGACCCATTGGATACTGTTCTCGGCAGCAAAGTTCGCCTAAATCTCGTTATACAACGACTGAATTGGAGCTTTTAGCGGTTGTCCAGCCGGTCCAATTCTTTCGGTTATATTTGTTGGGTCGGAGGTTTACTCTGGTGATGGATCTTATGGCCCTTAAGTGGTTATCTGCGTTTCACGAAACAAAGTCTCGCCTATAGAGATGGTCACTGGCACTGTTTGAAAATGACTACTGTACACTGCTCATTACTGCAAGGGAAATCAGTTGCGCCATGTTGACGCCCTCTCAGGTCCCTAATGACAGCAGTGTGATGTTCCTCGTTACATCTGGGATGGATATCGAATATCATAATCGCTGCCTGTACCGGTGCCATGAGTTAGTCATCCCTGCATTAGTACAACACAGAGGATACTACGTAAAATCGCCATTTGGTGTGGGATGAATCGCCATGTTCGAGACTATGTTCGCACATGCGACTCCTGCCAAATGATGAAATCCCTAAATTTTCCTCAGAGTGGATTCCTTCAACCCATTGAGAATCCATCCCAACCTATGCAATTGCTTGCGATTTAATATTATTGTTTTGGAAGTCACAGCTAAGATTACATTGGCCAAATATCGTATTATTTTGGCTACTGATGTTTTAGAGTTGAAATGTTATGATTTGCATATGTTTTTAGCAAGACAGTTTAATCATATTATTTTTTCTCTGAATTCGCTCCTTCTTTACACTGCAATTGAGACCCGATATAAATTTGTGAAACTGAAATATTATAAGAAACTGCATAATCTGCAAAAGCGTTGCGAACCTATGAAAGATGTGTCAGAAATGGGAAGCCACCCTGAACTAATTAAAACCAGAAGACTCGCCCAAGGTTTTAGTTTTCCCTTTGTTAAGAACCTAAGTACTCAAACTTTGGATTTAGAGTGCTTAGACACTCTTAATAGAGGCTTGAAGTTTAATTTCCAATTCCCGTTAGATTTAACCCTAGAACCGCGGGAGGGGTCAATTTGACCATTTGGTAAAGTTCATTCGTCATAACTTTAATTGTTTTGATCAAATATTGCTGGGAATTTGTGACTTTTCTTTAATTGTGATTCTAAACAACATCCAACAACTAAATTTTTAAACAGTTTTCCAAAAGATTTAGAAACACTCATCCCTAAAACCGCTAGAGTGGTCAAATTGACCACTACTGTGTATGCGCCTTTAACTTTGCAGTTTCCGTGGGGGGCTGAAGGGATTAGGGGGGAAATGCCGAAAGTAGGGACCAATGAGGGGTGGGGTGACGTTTTCCTCATTGGTACCGATGTTCGGCATTTCCCCCCTAATCCCTTCAGCCCCTTACGGAAACTGCTAAGTTGAATGCGGATACAGAGTAGTTGTTTTTTGTGTCAGCTGAATGATTGTCATAATATTTATAGGGGATTTCTGGCATACTTGGTTCCTGGCAACAGTCTGTGTAAAACCAATAAAGTAACCATCTTGTGCTCTCAACATAACATCTCATTATAGCATCTGCTGATGTAACATTCCTGATTTTGTTGCATCATATATTTTAGTGCACATTTTGCTGCTGCAGTGAACATGTCTCGCAGTAAATGTTTTACTGTAGCAGAAATTGATGAGCAATTACTGTGTCTATCTGAGGATGAGAGTGAAAACAGTCAGATTAGCGACTTTTATATAAATGAAGATAGCAGTGACAATGATTATGTCCCAGAAACAATAAGTTCCAGTGAGTGGTATGACTAATGATGAGGAACAGAGTGAGGATGCATTGAATGTCCAAGGGACATCTGCAGAACTATATCCATGTGACACTAGAGGCAGAGGAGACTCCAGAGGTAGAGGTCAGGCAAGAGGCAGATGTCAGACCAAATGCAGAGGACAAGTCAGAGGCAGAGGACATGTTGCTGGTGGTCAAAGAAGTGATTGCCACAAATCAAGTAACCAAGAACTTGGAAAAAATGGGACAGTTTGGGAGTTTATCAATATGGATGCCAGGGTTCCGGGCAGATTGACACAACATAATGTTCTGCGAGAAATTGCTGGACCTACTCCCCATGCTCAAAGGAACATTACAGAAAACAGTGGTCAGTTCATGGAGGTTGCTCATTGATGAACCAATTTTGCGTAATATAGAGATGCACAGTAGCAGAGGCCCACAGACAACTTCAAGATAATGCATGGTCCATATCCTTATCAGGGTTGGATGCATTCACGCAGCATTATATGCTGGAGGGATATACCATGCGAAGGGTGCTGAATTGGATGACCATTGGTCAGAGAACTAGGGCCTGCCCTTCTTTCGAAATACATTTTCGAGAGACAGATTCCGGGAAATTATGCTGTATTTGAGGTTTGACACAAAATCCATAAGATGCCAGAGCCTGAAGAAGGACAAATTTGCCCTAATATCCTTTGGTGGTCCAATTGACCGCTCATGCAGTTTTAGGTATCACAAAAAATCAGCGGTTCTAGTGTTAAAGAACACTGTTATTGATTTAGACTGGGCCTTTCGTTGTAGTAAAGTTCCTTGAAAGGAGAAGGTAGAATTGGAAGTAGAATTGATTGTTGCTTTGAATAAGTTTAAAAACTGTCAGAAAATTGAAGGATGGAGGTCAGGCAGATAGGCTCTGTGTTAGAAATGTTCACCGCATTTTGAAAGAAAAGGATGTAGTGGTCATTAAGGCAGACAAAAGTAACCAAGCTGTTATCATGGATAAGAGTGATTACCAGAAGAAATGTATTGAATCTATTAATTCCATGGATATTCAAGTCATCGACACTGACGAATGGGTGATAGTTAGAAAATTTCAAAATATTTGAAAGAATTTCTGAAAGACAACGAGAAGACGTTCTCTGATTTCTTTAGTACTAGCAATGCTGTTCCTCTTAACCCGAACTTAGGTAGGTTTTATGGTTTGCCAAAAACCCATACAATTGGTCTAATGGGGGTCCCTGTTTTGTCTGGAATTAATACTACTTTGCACAAGATTGCTCAACGGCTCAGTTTTTTTGGGGGAGTTTAAACCGTTATAAGGTGTTTTCCATTCAAAATTCTACTGAATTTGTTGATCTTCTTTACCAATGAAAGAATGATCAACATAAATTGAAGATGGCTTCTTTTGACGTGGTTTCCCTGTATCCGAGCGTCCCCCTTGAGCAAACATATCCCTTAGTAGAGTTGTTGTTAGACGAAAACAGGTATAATAGAACTGTTGTTAATTGTTTTATTCGGCTGCTGAAATTGATTATGTCGCAAAATTTTTTTACTTTTTCTAAAACGGTTTATAAGCAATGCGATGGTTTATCAATGAGCTCTCCTTTCGCTCCCATTCTCGCAGACATATTTATGTCCTCCTTCGAAAAGAAATTACCCGAGAAGTGCCCAGATATTAAATTTTGGAGGAGATATGTTGATGACACCTTTGTTCTTCATTCTTTGACCGATAGACAATTGGATAAGCTACTTCAAAGAATAAATAGTTTTGATCCGAAAATTCAATTCACTTTAGAAAAAGAAACTCAATAGACTCTCAACTTTCTCGATCTGGCAATACATAGAGAGGACACTGGTTTTAAAATAGGTATTTTTAGAAAATCTACTTTTGTGCTGAGGTTTATAGATGGTCTCTCTTTTCATCCTGTTTCGGAGAAATTATCCTTCCTTTATAGCTATATCTATAGAATTTTCCGTTTTCACTTAGATAAGAATGAAACTGAAAAAGAATTGAGATATTTAATGGGCTCTTGTAAGGCGAATCATTTGAATACTGAACTGGTTGGGAAAATTTTCTCTAAAATTAAACGGAAAGAAGCTTTTAGGAAATGCACAACTTTAACTCAACAAGATAACTGTATTAAAACTAGTGATGTCACTCTTCCTTTCAATGTTTGTACTCAAAAAGCTGCTCATATTTTTAGAAAATTTCAAATTAAAATAGGCTTTATAACAAGTCATTCCCTTAGTCAGTTTTTGCCTAGAATTAAAGATGGAACCCCTTGTGAACGGAAATCTGGTGTCTATTGCGTAAGTTGTGGTGACTGCTCCAGTGTATATATTGGCCAAACCCGTCGGCAATTGATGATTAGATTTAATGAACATGTCCGCAATAACCCTCAATCTAATGTCAGCAATCATTTGTTGTTGAGTAATCACAATCCGAAAACCGCTCACTGGTTTTTACTAAAAAGCGAATATAATTATTTTAAACTGCATGCTGCTGAGTCACTTTTCATTCACTCTGTTTTGAATAGTAGCAAGTATATAACCTTGAACGATCTGGATGGACAGGTTCTAAGCAAGCTTATAAATTGGCTCTGTAACCAGTGTAAATTCCCATTCGACTTGACACATTACGTAGAGGTTGGTCCTACGCGTTTGTAAGTTTTAGTTTTTCAATTTGTATTTACTCTTGTTCTGTTTGTAATTTTTATTCTTGTACTTTTCAATTGTAGTTACTTGTTCCTGTTTTAATTTTATTGATGACAAATCTCTCGGTTTCTTCTTATGATGTCTTATGACTATTGTTGACTCTTTAAGGTAACCTAATATGTAGATCTTGGGTATAAGTTTTTCGTTTAAATCCTTTGACTCTGTAGCAGTGTATTTCGGTTGACCCTGATGATGGCTCATTGCCTGAGCCGAAACTAGTCGGTCCAAATAAAAAGTCCTTGAAGACTTTTTATGCTTATGAGAAGTGGATTTTCTCTTCACTATTAGGGCGTTTCAAGGCCTCCGCTTATAAGCGGAGAAACGTCTTAACAGCCGTTTCGGCTGTTAAACCGAATGTTCCGTGCATGCGCAGAAACGACGTCAGCTGCTTATCAGTTGGCGAGAAAAAAGCCAGTCGAGAGAGGCTTATTCCCGAAATAAGCGCTTATTTTGTGATCTCGTCGTCAAAACAAAATGGTGGACACTTCTCCGCTTCGAGCGATTTTCATCGCTTCAGAAGCAAAAAGAGGACGAAAACCTCCCCAAGAAACAAAATGAAACATACAGATGGACTGACAGTTGGAAGGTAAGTGATATTCGGACTAACTGCAATAAATATTTGGTGAATTAAGTCCGATGTTTCAAATTTAATTTCCGTTAGGCCTAGTTCGTTAATTTGCAGTACATGGTTTCAGGTAATTGCGTGTGATAAGCAGCGCTCTCACGACATGACGCTTATAATTCGGCTTAAGTTTTCACCGCTTTAAGCCAAGTACGCTTATAAATTTTTACCTTGAAACGCCCTATTATTGATAATAGAACTCATAATTGTTTCAAAGCAAGAATGCTATTTGACCAGGTATTTTTGGGCTAAGCCCATCAAGTCTAATACATCTCAAGCAACGACTCGGTTCTTCCTAGATCTTTTGCATCAGATTGTTGTGCCAATGGCAGTTCTTACGGACAATGGCACAAACTTTACAGGATCTATATTCGAACAGTGTTTACAAAGTATGGGGTGATCCATCGTTATACTACAGCTTATCACCCCAAGCCAACGGCATAAATGAAAAGGCCAACGACATCATTATCACAAAAATAAAAATTGCTGTTCTCGAAAACCCATCTAAGAAATGGTCTTTCCTGTTTGCGGAAGTAGTTCTTAATTATAATTATACTCTTCATGGGGAGACAGGTTTCACCCTGCCCTTATTAATGCGGAGCGAGGATCGATTCGATAGAACAGATGTTGTTGATCCCTTTAGATTGCGAGATATTGCCAGGTCCGATGCCTTTAAAGCAATGAAGAAGCGCCAATATGATTTGTCATGTAAATGCTCTCTCCCATCTGTAGGGGATTTAGTTAAGTGGCGACTTCCTTCCAATCTCCCATTCCAAACAAAATTTTCTCCTGTCTTTTGTGGTCTGTATCGTGTTTTGGCTATTATGCCTCCCGTCAATTATGACATTGTTTATCTACTAACCGGTGCAGCTAAGATTGTTCATGTTTCTCAGATTGAATTTTGCTATCCACGCTGCACTTCTCCTTCAAGAGGGGGGAGTGTGAAGCTTTGACTCAATAGCAAAAACTGGTTTAACCCAGTCTAATTAAATTGTGCTGGGGTTCTATAAATCCCTGGTCGTTTTCCTGGTCTCACACACAATTCACTTGGCACCAGCCATGTAACATCTCGCAGCAGCAGCAGCAGTTTCAGTTCACCAGATGTCACCGTGAGTAAGCCTAAACCAGAGTACCACAGCTACCAGTGCACAATCAAGCAATCCAAACATCATTAGTTAGCCCTTCTTTTGGCTAGCATTTCATATATTAGTGCACCATCATCAACGTGCCACATCGAGCGCTCAACCAACGGGCTCATCTTTACAAAGAACACCAGCGACCCAGTGTTTGCGAGCTGCTCCATCTGCGTGAGCACAATCAACGGGATCCATGACGGCTTGACTCCCTCCTCTACTGGGACACCGATGGTAAACGTTCAAGGTACTCTGGCTCTTGCTGCCTGCGCTGATGATATCCTCGGCTGGGCTCTCTCTGGTGCTGCTGTCCGGCTCTCAAACGCGAGTTTTCGTCAGACCTGTTTTGTACACATGTCCCATCACCCATTCGGGAAATCCGTTGTTTCTGTTAGATTTATTATTGTTGTTTAATGAAGCTCTTGTGTTCAGTTAAAGTTGCCGTCAAAATATAAATAAGAGCTGCAAATTTGGTCCTGGCTATCACTTGTTGGTTGTGATGATCGGCGACACATGGCATGTTCGATACTAGTGGGAATGTTATCGGACTATATTTCCATTTGTATGCAACTACATTCTACATCGAATTCTGTAACTAAACCTGGACAGGCTCAAAGTTTTTTGTGCTTATAACGACTCGTCTGTTTTTACTAATAAATTCATTTGTTGAAGTTGTAATGTCTCCGTCAGTTTATTATTCTGCAGACAGTTGAAGCGATCCACTAGCCGTGTATCAACAGGTTATGGGCCCAGCGCCAGCAAGTAAGAGACTACTGCAGCTGAACTGAGAACTTTTGGTGAGAAAATCGAGTTGAAAATGAAACAAGACTCGAAATTCAACGGAACTTGCGGTGCAATACTTGTGTGCAATACTCGCCGTGTGACACCACAGCTGTGCAACGCCTGTCGCGCAATACTTCAGGGCAGTGTGACGTGCTACATATAGCAAAGGCTGGTGCAGTGTGGGATCAGCCGTTGGATCGCCACATATTGACCACCAGTCCACATTAATCGATCACGAGCTGTAGCTTACAAGCTAGGTCGACTGGCAGTTCTTTATTTCTTTCTGACTGTCTGGCAAGTAAAGATGACGCCGTTTTCACGGGGCGCTGTGCGTGGACCATGGCGATTAGCAAGTAACAATTTAAACCACACCTGGATTCCCCGAGCGCAGAGAAATGGGCGTAACCGCAACCAAGCCGTCAGTGTAATGGGTGGTGAAAAGAAGGAGAAGAAATCAAGAACGAATTCTGGTGCACAACGCGGTGCAAATCTCTTTTCCTTTTTTTTCAGTTTGGTTTTTGCGATTTCAAATGCACAATGCGGTGTAAATCTTTTTTTCTGTGATGTTCGCTTGTTATTTTGCTATTTTTTCCTTTTTGGGGAAAGGGTTATTCGAACCATTTGGGAATTGTTGACAAGTCATAAAACCACCCACGACGCATGCCCCCTAGTCGCTGCGAGCTGCAACACGTGCTTCTCACAAACGTACCTATAGTGAAAGCGTAAGCTGAAATTGGTGCTTTCTTGCCCTGCGTATTGTCTTTTGGGTGGGTATTTCTCGTGCGCAACCAAAATTCAAGAAAATTGACAGAGCTCGTACACAGGTCCAAAAACTCAATGCGAGCAACTACAGGTACTGGGAAGTGAGGGTGAAGAGCATACGTATATTACAACGATGTTGGAAAGTTGTAGTAGATGGAGTATCCTTGCTACCCAGGACCTGATGTCGTCAAGAAAGATGAAAAGGCCAATGCTATACTGCTTCAGACAATAGATGATGAAGCGATAGACAAAGTACGGCATTGTACAACAGCATGCGATATGTAACAAAGACTGTCGAAGGTACGGGGTGAGTGCCATCCCTGGCATGGTGCGCAAGCCCCAAATGAGTTTCCGACTTCGCCGAAAGCATACGGGGAAACAACGGCACAATATTGGACGCATAAGAATACAAGGTGTGTAAGAAAGTAATGAGACTGGCAACACTGCAAGTGATCTGGCAACGCCATGTTGTTCTACTTGTGCAGGCCTTTGTGTTCATCTCTTCCAGATGCTTAGTCCAAGTTTTTGAGAGCTCTTTCAGTGAAGTTGAGTTTTTCTTGTGCCTTATGAAATTGGAACATTGGAATTTAGAGCAACATTCTGCCATCAATTTTTGTGTTAAACTTGGGGAATCGGCGAGTGTGACATTTGAAAAGTTTAAACAGGCCTATGAAAAACAATCCTTATCAAGAGCACAAGTTTTTTGCTGGCACAAATTATTTTTGAAAGTCCAAGAACATGGTGAAGATTTGTCCAAAATGGTGCCAAAACACCTCGCTACAGAGCAGAAGGAGAATCAAAGAAGTGTTTACCTTTATCTTGAGAGGATTGCCAAAGACCACAAATGGTTCAGTCATGTGCAAATCTTCGGTCAAAATTTGGTGCACGGTGAAGGTGTTTACCTTTAACTTGTCAGAAGGAAGAGTCGTGATTATGCGCACACTCATCCAAGCTTATGTTCAATGGAGACGCCGCTTTAAAGAATTAATTAGTTTTACGATGTGCCCTTTGGCGACCTTGAGGGATATGATCAAGGCCATTAGAAAGCCAACTGTTTTGTTGTTGACACTAGTCGGCCGATATCAATTAGAGAATTGTTGAACACGATGTTTTGAACACATTCAAACAAACCCAGTGAAATTCAGACAACCAGCGCAAGAGTTATGATGAAAAAACAGGGCTGGGCAGCCCCTGGCGAAGGCAGGGATTTACAGGTGTCCCAGTATGTGATTCCCTGTCTTGCAGTTGCATGCTGTTCGTGTAAAACAAGGGAGCTGGTAAGTAGCAGCCAGCAGTAGCAAGTAAGCACCCCTGCCCATGTATGAGAATATTGTAAATACAACAGGCAACTGTAATCAGTAAAAAGGTTTAAAATTAAGCTTAATTGCTTTTCTTACTGTACAACTATAATGATATACGTACTTACAGGGTGGGCCATAAATACTGTCACACATTTTCTGATATCCTTTTTTGGGATTTTCTTTTCTTGCTGATATAGAACTGATGCTTTTGAAGTTAGAAAGTTCGAACGTTTTATAAGATGGTGTCCAAAGAAGACCGTTCCGCCATCATCGCGATGCAAAAGCATGGATTGTCAATTTCTGACATTTTAAACTGCACCGAAAGCAAGTCTACCGTGTCATTAGAGAGATAAAGGTTCACGGAACGTGAACGCGTATGACGTCGTTCGGAGCGAGTGACGTCACCGTGACGCCGCCCGCTTCGCGTGGAACGTGAGACGCACACGTACCCAACGTAGCCCGTGTGTGACGTGTCGTGACGTCACTCGTTCGCCTCTTCACGGAAAAACACAGCGAATTCAACGTGAATACAGGCGATTTCACGTTGCCACCTACGTGGTTGATTTTAATCGCGAAAACTATGCTAATTATATAGTAGAATGCATGTCATTGAGTTCAAAACCACTAGAATACTTATCACTATTTATTGAAAACTAGAGAAGTCAGTTTAATCATTTTATTTACGTTCTGGCGAATCTCGGATTTGCATGTTCGATGCGCTGGTCGGGGTGTGGCTACCCATGATGCTTTGCCAATCACGTTCTGTGTGCACCGTGAGACTTTAGCACGGTTCACACAACGTACGCGACGATTGGCGCGGCTTGCTATGACGTCAAAAATGATGTCACACACGCACACGTTATGTGCACCTTTATCTCTCTATTAATCGCTATCAGGAGACTGGTGGGATTGAAGACCGTTTACGAAGTGGTAGACCATGAATTGCCAGGACTCCACAGCTACGAAAAATGTGGAGGCTTGGGAAGAAATCACGCCTGCATTGATCACATGGATTTTGAAAAATTTCCTAAAGAGATTGGACGCCTGCATTCAAGCAAATGGTGGTCTTTTCGAACAACAAATATGAATTCCTGTGCATAATTTATTGGACTTTCTAATAAAAAAAACTTCATTTGATTTGGATAATTTGTTAAAAAGTTGTGGGTGAATTTTCACATGACGGGAAAATGTCCATGAGAACCGCGATCAGGCCGACCATCAGTGATCTTGGAAGATTTGGTCAATGCCGTGGACGAAAAGATTTGTGAAAACAAGCGATTCACAATTTCAACCTTAGCATTACAATTTTCGAATGCGGGCAGAACATCTTTGTACAAAACTGTGTCTGACAAGTTGCAATTTCACAAATTGTGCGCACGTTGGGTTGTCAGGGTGCTTACTGAGGAACACGAAATGACAAGAATGTCTTGTTCTTTTGATTTTTGGAACGATATCATTAGGAAGGTGATCAATTTTTAGAAAGAAATATACAGGGGATGAGAAATGGGTTTCTCACATGACCCCAGAGTCTAAGCGTCAGTCAAA
>WWPM01019803.1:0-11540 GCA_023279145.1 Glomeris maerens | reverse complement strand
AAGTAAATATGCACATGTTGGATTACAGTATTCAATGGTATTGGTGAAGGAGAAGTATAATTGGCATAGGAGGTTAAAGACATTTGTTATAGTGTAACTATTGCAGGATTGACTTGACTAGTGATTGGAATTGGTTTTATACTGGGTGGGAAATAGGACAAATGCAACGGTTGGTTTTATAAATTAAACCAAGAAATTGGTAAAAACTGTTATGGAAATCTTAATTTGAGTCGCTGTGATATTTCAAAGAATATGTCGTACATAATCGAGTTGTAACAATGTTGCATAGTTAAGGATTAAATAAAAAAAATGTTATTAAGCTATATTCAAATATTTTTCCTCTTAAAAATAAGAGAATATGTCAACAAAAACACAAATAATTGCCAGGCTTTTGGATTATTTTTTCCTGTAAACATCATAAATTCAATGCACATGTTACATTTCACTACAACGTTACTTCAGCTGCTAATTTGACAATAAATACTACAATGACATGTAGGTATTGCTGTTGCAAAAAGCATGTGGAATGTTCGAATGTTTGTTACGATTTTTCATTATAATATGAATATATTTCGAACTTCACATGCTTCAGAATTATATAATATTGAATGTTCTATCGTGGTCTCTTACAGTACTTATTCTGCAACGGTATTTCAGTTTTTTAGTCTGCATACAAAGCAATTACACTGTAGACTTGTTTCATACATTTTACAGCGAATTAAGAGCATTATCATCAGAGTGCAACTGCTTCACATGCTGACCTGCTGCAACATTGTTCCATCTACAAGAGTATGATAGATAGCAACAGTTGAATATTTAATATTACGTACTAATCTTGCATAGGTCTGACAGGTTTTTTGGCAATATTACGATGATATTCATGTGATTCAACACAATGCAACACAGCATGTTATACATATACAGTATACAAACGAACGGACAATGGTTTGTGTGTATAAAACGGGATGTCTGAGCAGGGTACACTCATGAGCACTTGTCATCTTTTTTTTTTACATCTGTCTTCGAAAAGAATGCAGAAGAGTTGTTGCATCTTTCAGCTATTGCTGTTACTGCCAACTAGTATATTATAATAAAATTGGCGTTTGAAGGGGGAAAAAAACGTAGCCGGATAGGTACATTGAGCGGAGTTTTGTATGGGCACTCGAAGACGCCATCTTGGGACTGCACGCATGAAAGGGGGCGAAATGAAAAGGTGGAGTGTTTGCTTGGCGATACAAGTCAGGTTTTCGAGGCTCTGGGGTGAACCTTCTTTCAGTGGTCTTCATGTTGAGCTTTGTAACTTCAGTCGCGCTCGTCTATCCTCCAAAGACCATTTCCAGCGTGCATGTGACCGTTTCTTCGCTCATGCTTTTTTGGACACCGGCCCATTGTCAGGTCATAGTGTCCATATTCGCATTCAGGCTGCTGACACCGCTTAGCATCCACACATCTGTCAACAAAAAATTCAAGTTGGAACAATTGCATGCAACACGTGCTTATATAAACAACCTTTTATGTTAAATATTTGTCTCTTCGAAAAGAACTCCAACGGAAACGTGTACAGCATAGGAGCACAAAGTCAATGAGAAAAGTGTCTGCTTTCAATACGAAGACACAATTTTACTTCAATATCGGAAATTACGATGAAATAAGTAAGGCACTAATATTTTTCATTTCTGTTCAGAAGATACACCCAGTTTAATTGTATTGGAAATAAAAGAAAAAGTACAGCTGACACAAACAAGGGCATGGCAAATAAAAACACTGCAGGATTTTAACAAAAAACTAGGAGATAGAAATTAATAATGGACCGTATTTGGGAGATTCAGATAATTAGGAATATACGTAAACAGATTTCTAGGAAATAAAGGTGGTTGTCAGATGTAGATGATGAAATCTGACAGCCAAAAGCGAGCTGCAGGACCAAGGTGCAGCATGTTAAAATGCAGATTTAATTTACTAGGACACATACAGTACTTATATTTAATGTTCTATTAAGATGCCATAGGGATAATGAACATGAACAAATTAAATAATGACTATATCAGAATTTGTTAATATAACCTAGAATTAATGACTTCATGGTCATTTCAAGCAACAAATAATATGAATTGCATGGACTCGGCAAGATCATAGGTTATACTGGGATTTAAGTTTAATGCAGTATAGGGCCTGTAACAACGGGATTGGTTTCAAGAGCTTTCCTATGCAGTGCTATATAGGTGCATACAATGTTTGTTTTGCGCTGCACAGGGCACTTTCACCTTTTTACATGATCAGTACTGACCCTAAGCTTACCACACACTGTCAGCTCTTAGCCACTCTTAGCACCTTTCCTAAATGTATTCTTTATTTGCTAGGGATATGTAAGGATAGGTGATTTTCGTCCAAAGTTTGCTTTCCATTGTTTGCACATTCTCTCGGCTTAGCTGATATTATACGGTGGTTTAGTAAAATCTTATTCCAGATGTCTTGTGAAAGTTGGCAATATATGTATACCTTCTATCGGATTCTGGCAAAGGCTCTCTTCCTCTTTTCATGCGCATACAAGATTTGTGCTTGTCGAAACAGTCACAAGTGCAAACTCCATTGGTGTATTCCCTAGCTGAGAATTCGGAAGGGCACTGAAGGCACCTGCAAATATTTCGAAAAAATACAATATTCTCAGCACAACTCTCACTGGTTTTCTCGAATTCCAAGAAAACAATACCTGGTCTTGCGGATGTGGAATCTAGGGCGATCATCAACTATTTGGCACTCACAGTCTGTGTCATTGACGAAGTCCAACCTCTCAACTGTGTTGTCACTGCTCACTCCAACTCCACCACCGAAAGTGCTCATGTGCAGTGTCTGTAAATTAATGGGAACTTCAGTCCGCCATGTTCGCTATAGGTACATACAGCATACGCAGGGCTTGGTTTGGCGTTTTTGGCTGCAGCTAAAACGATGGCAACTCATTGTTCGCTACTCAGAGGTTAGGTCACCATCATGGCCAAGAACCCTAATGACTCGCTTAGGTCGTGACATGTAAAACAAAAGATACACGAGGGTATAACCACACCCTGGGGACTTTCTAAGACCCTTCGTGACAATTTTTTTAAATTCTAAATTGTAGGGGTCTTTTGATTCATTTGATGGAGTGAAGAAATGCAAGTAATAGGTCGGATGGTTTTTGAAACTGTTGTAGTCGAAGACCTTTTCCCATGTCTGCTCGGCACCCGAAGCGCCGTAATCAATCATTATCCGAAGCTGCTTTCACGTAGATAATATTTGACCCAAGCGCACATGCACCACGTGCATCTAAAAGTATGGCTCTAATTTTTTTGCCAGCTGTCATTTTTTTGTTAACCTGTTACTTGCAGCCAGCATAGTGTATAGCCTACATCAAGCATGGTTGAAAATTGTTTCCTTGCAATTAGAAAGGTCATTTGCCACCTATGTGGGGATAATAACATCATTAATTGCCATTACGTCATTGACACCCTTGGCAAAAACTTTCCCTCTTTTATAAATTGATTTTTAATAATAGTTTTAGCTATACGCTAAAGTTTAAAAGTAACAATGCTGCTCTCATTGAAAACTTTGAATATTGTTTGAAATTTATCCGATAATGACACGTGATATTTTGTTGTATTGAGCGCTTTAAAAGATCAGACAATTTGTAGGTTAGCTATTAATTTGAAATTTGCTTAGGCCCTAATTGGAATTATGTATATACGTATTCTTATAGAGCAACACTATATGCCATCTGTATACTTGTAATCAATATTTTATATTTTAGAAAACGGAATTCTTATTATGAAAAAAATGAAGGCAATAGGTACCTACGTATACATACGTAGTATATCAGTTGGTGTCTTGTTATTGAAATAATGAGTTGCAACTTGTGTGCCACTGTGTTTAATGTTAAATTGTAGAACGAAATTCAAACGGATAAAATACAAATTATGTATCGTTTGAAAGATGACAGAACAAGAGTTAATTTAATGTATACACTTTTTTAAAATAATATTTTATTGGAAGTTATATGTACATTCCTGAAGACAAAATATTAGAACAATAAATTTACTGACACATTTTCGAATAATGTGACAAGCAATCATAATTTGCAGTGTTAACTTGTTTATTGTATACAAAGGATTTTTTTACTGTTTTGTACAACAGATGTGGTGCTATTCCAACCATGTCTTGTTTTGAAAAGAATGAGCGCCAAAACTGACTTGTCCATTGAGACTAAAAATATCGTCATTAATCTCACAAAATGTGGCAAAAAACTACAAATAGCTGAAATTGCTGAGTGTGCACAGTCAACAGTTTGCAAAATGACAAAATGGTGTGAAAATAGAAAAGGATTTGCAAGAAAACGTTGTAATGGGGGCAACTTCCAATTGTGCTGGAAAATTGATTTCAGACATCAATATTCTCTAAAAATGTAGAAACTACGTGAAACAAATGTCTAGCGTACTGCCTTGCATAGTGAAAAGTGAGATTAGACCAGTGCAAAGAAAGAGCATTTGACAGCTGAATATTTGGAAAATGTGCTTTTTACTGACAAATCCAAATTTTGCTTGATGTTTGGTGACCATTAGACCCAAAGTATGGAGAACGCCAAATGAAACATTTCATCCCAGTGCCTTGAACCAGTAAAATTTTCAACAAGAGTGATGGTTTGGGGCAACATGTGTGCCAAGAGTGTTGGAATGCTAACATTTTTAAGAGTAAGAATAAATTCTGTTGCCAAACAAGAGGTCTTAGAATCGTTCATGATTCCCTGTATAGTAATGAAATGTTGTTTGGGGATGAGGACTTCACATTTCTACAAGGCAATGTTCCAGCACATTTATCAAAGGCAACAAACCAGTGGCTGGAAACACATGGATACATAACTTTAAAATGGCCTGTCGACTCTCCAGAGCTAAGTTCTATTGAAGATTTGCGAGTGTTGATGAAAAAAGCAAAAGATTGAGAAGCTAATGTCCACTGAAGAATTAAAGGCAAAACTAAAAGTCGATTGGACTGATACAAAAACCAGTGGAGTGCTGCAAGCAAACTCATCCATTCAATGTCTTGTAGAATTCTAACAGAATTGTTATATATGAAATGAATCCTTGTTCTGTGACTTTTCGAACCATAAGCAAATTTGGTTTTACACCGTTGAATTTTATCCTACAATTTAACGTTAAACACAGAGATGCATGAGCAACTCATTAAATTCCATATGCCACCAACTGGTACTTAATGTTGCATGCATCTATTAAAAACGCATTTTTAATTACCATGGGTACTATTATACTGCAATTCATGTTTGGGCATTGACACAGGCTAACTGTCACTTACTTAATGTAGGTAACATATGAATTTAAGGTTGGGCCGGTCAAATTAACCTTCGAAATGCTCACAGTCTTACAAGTTTTACATTTCGAGGTGCATGGAAGATTCCAGATGGTTGATTGCAAGATAGCTAGTGTTTCAAAGAAGAGGAGATATCTTGACACGTGATCAGACTGTAATATTTTGTTTCAAAAAATGAGCAAGATAAAAGTAGGCTTATATACCTATCCAAACAGGAACTTTAAACTACCATTTCAATCATATCAGTGCCAAGATAATAGACCACAAAGCAAAAACAAAAATGGCACAATTTATGATCAATTTTGTAAAATAAAATATTTAATAATAATACAGGCTGTGGAGGAAAATTTTCCTGATTTGACTGACATTGGTTTGCACGTTGACGCTCAAGTACACGTCCACGTGCATGACTGCATGGGCAACCCCTGCTATGGCGGCCCGTCGTTAACCTCATCCCCAGCTGCGAATCTCTCAGTCATTTTTTCGTCCATTTAACCGCACACATAAACGCAGGTGGCTTTCCTCTCTCCATGTTTGTATTTTTGCACGAGGGCCTATCGTTGGGACCACATTCCTCACGACCTCGTCCATGTTTTATTGTTATTGTTCAGTTATTTTTTTCTCTCTGTGTGTCGACGTGTCGCGCACTTCTTAGACGCCCGGTTGCGCCTTTATAGCAGGAGTCACTGGGGTCACAGAACGCGTGCTGTACGTTCCCGGAAAACACCCAAAGTCATCAGCAAAAGAAACTATGCCATTCAAATATCAGTATCAATAAGGAATTTAGTAGTACGTGTACATTGTAATCAGAGGTTAACGTAGCTGTAGCTTATTGTTTTTCTTTTCCTAACTATATGTAGTCAGCATTCTGGTAAATATGACTTCATCTCTTCATAAGATAATAGTGAAATGTTGAAGTTTCAAATCTCTTCTTTGAAATTAGGATTGAGAGGTCAGCCAAATCATGAAATACTAACTTTTTCTTTATTCTCCGTATGTAAAAATGGCGTCCTATAACATCATTTATATTTTGACTTAAGAAATCAATTTAACGCAATTGAGGTCACTTTCCGAGTATGATAGTATATTGAAATATTAAAAAACAGATATTACTGTGAAATAAATTCATCGTGCAGCAAATCCATTATCCTCCAAATATACTTGTACCATATATTAATTTCACTGTTTTTGAATCATTTGCGAGAGCAACAACGACTTGAATCGGTGTTTCATTATACACGTGAATATTTTGGAATAATTTAGAATTATTTCAAATATTAATAGGCAATGCAATTGTCAATTGAGTCACAAACTCTCCAAATATTAAGAGGGGTGTTGTAACTATGGTCAGGTCAGGTATGATAAAGTGACATAAAAAACAGGCAAAGTATTTATAATAGCCAGTACCATATAAAGTACCAATAAGGTATAATAAACAAAGGCAAATGATAAATAATCCAGAGTATAGGAGTGCAGGAAATTCCATTCCACTTTACTTCTCAAAGTAGCCTAATGCAAGTAGTGAAGTCATTATACTGAAGGTAATCACTGTACAGTAGTTCTCGGCTCCAATGCAACCCTTTTTAAGACCAGTCAGACAAGAAGATTACTTCTGGGAAGCAACTTTGGGAAAATAGACTGCTTGCTGTTAATCTATGCAGTTAAAGGTTTAGCTAGAGAGAGTAATCCTGAGGAAAGTGCAAGTACCTTTTGTTAAGCACTCTGAATCAAGTTCTTAATTAGCATTTTAAGAGATTGCAAGTCAAATTGAAAGAATTTCTGATGCCACGCACAGACAAGGATGGTAAATTCGATTGGTCAATTATGAGCAAGCTGTTTTCTTACTTTATTTGGTACTCTACTGAAATAATTTCCACTTTAAGCTAGCGATGTTCGTTGAACTCTTGAAGGAGCATTCTAAAAGTCAAACTATGTACAATTTCAAATAAAATGTTTAGATCCTGTTAGCTTGATATTAAGATGTCCCATTTCCATTCTTATTTTTCGTGCACTACGAAACAATAAAGCTCTCATTACTTGTTCTTGAAACCTTAATGTGTAAAAATAGTAAAATTCCTGTTTATGCAAATTCATTCAGAACTTTAGATACTCTATAGGTATAGTGGTCTCAATCCAATAAATTATCACATTTATGTAGACAATTTATGGTTGTGCAGCTTCATGTATGTACTAGTTCTGTGACCTGGGCCAATTTACTCATCCTTTCTGTAGTATGGTAATAAGACATTACCCTCTCAATTGTCAACAACTTTGCATGCACACATGTAATGTAACCTCAAGAAGTTTATTTTCCTATCACTATTTGCCAACATTTGCAAAAGTGTTGTTGGCATTGTCTGCATGCAAGTCTTATTTTGGTTTAATGTAGATAACAAGATTTTTATGCATTTTTGCAAAAAAAAATATTCACACAGGCATTGCATACGTTCCAATTCATGTGTCGAGTGGCTACAATTACCCAGATATTATGGTTTCTGCAACTGGATGTTCGGAAGGAAGTATTATTACTGTATATATTATGTTGCACACCACTTACGTAAAAATGAAGTTGGACTACCCTCTGCTGTTTGGCAACACATTGCATTGTCTCATGATCACAGCATCCGGTGTCGTCACCACATCTGTGCAAAATTGTGCATCTTGGCAGATATTCTTTGCTGGCATCTGGATAATAATCTTTCACTTTAATCACTCGAGGTTTGGGTTCTTTACACCGGGCTTCATTGCGAACTTTCAAGTAATGTTCGTTGGCCTTTCTAACATCTAGTAATCCTGCAATTGTAAAAGGAAAAAGTATTTGAGAGAAGAAAAAATAGCAAATACCATGGACTTATAATTTCCCTTGTTGCGGTTATTTTCCGCTCGGCTTATCGAAAAACCACAATTCTGTCATCGCTAACATTCTCATTTTTTATACTAACTTGTATGTGATGCGTTTTTCATTCTATTTTTTACATCTTCCCTTTTAAAAACTTGAACACGTTAATTGTGCGTGTGTTTGTATACGTGTATACACAAGTTGAAACCACAAACTTTCTTATTTATATTTTGCAAGTTATGACACATTGAAAACACGAACCCAAGTCAACTAAGTTTCTTTTCTCCTACCGTTCGCGCCAATTTATCTGGCACTGTATCTCATAAATAAAAGTGGCAACGGTCGTCCAAAGTGTCTTTAGATAACACTGACTCAAGTGGGGCATCCATGGCAGCGCACAAATGCACACATTTTTTCTCCATTCATTAATTCCCACCGATGAGTTCTCTCTTCACATCACCCTCTTTTAATTCCCCACTTTGTTTCTCTTTCTTTTTTATATTTCTTCTTTCCCCCGCCGAAATTTATGTATTATCTTAATCTGGTTATACGGACTTCTTTGTAGGAGAGGGAGGGGCGACGTAATCATGTTATCAGCACATCTTGCCAAAAATGTCATAATGGTAGTGATGCAGACCTTCCCTTCCACTCAAATTGATTTTTTCCATCTCATATTTCCAGCAAAAGTGCTACAAATACAACCCATTTGCACCCTTCAATATCCTCCTTACACCATTACACAGAAAAATCAATATACATTGAATTTCAAGTGGGAAGGGTGAAATGCATTTCACAAAAATAATAATGAATCCTGTCTCTTCAGGGAGACATCAAGCTGAAACTGCAATGCATGTTGGGGAACACAAAGAAGTTATACAATGGAGTTTAAAGTTCAAAGACAATGCATAAAATTGATAGTATAGCCAAAATCGCATAGACTTTATGATAGACAAAACAATCTTACTTTAAATAAAAGTAAAAAATGAACTGTGCATTGTTGTAGTATTATAGTTTATATAAAAAAATATTGAAAATCTGATTATTGCTTACTTTACACTACCTAGCGATAAAGCTGCAAACTTACCTGAAATTTTAAATCTGTCATATTACAATATAAATTTTAAAGTATTGTTTTAGGATTTTGAGCAATCTTTTGAACTAATCTTGAAAAGTATGACCTGAATTATGAAATACAGTCAAAGTCGGTTAACGTGTCCACATCCGTCCTACCGGCTGGCCAGGTTAAGCGATGTGAAACTTTTTGATTGAAAAATTGCTAACATCGATTGCTTTATCATCTTTTTATTGGTACATGAACATTTTAACGCATTGGAATATTCGTTGTCCATTTTTAAATGCTAATCAAAATCAAGAAATAATAATTTACAACCTGGGTTACTCATAGCAAACAAATTTGGAATAATCCGTACCCACAACCAGGTTCTACAAGACACGACACATGAGTGCACTTTGTGAGCCGAAACACATAAGTTGTATCTTATGGAACCTATTTTGTGGGTATGGATTATTCCGAATTTGTTTGCTAATTAAGATGTTCCATAAAGGAAGGCTTTATTCATTTTCAAAGAAAGTCGCGGCATCTTGTTCACTGATCGAAGGATGCATTGTGCACAACTTGCCAGAGAGATGAAATTGCAAGTGACAAACAATCAGTCGCTATTTTGTGCAAAACTTCAAAATTTCTGATGGCTACTGTATGCAGTATATTGGCATGTCCACAATGTACATAGTAAAGTTTTTGTGGCCACGTTAACCGACTTTTTTCCACATTAAGCGGAGCTTTCAACATGCAAAACACTGCATTTGATCGGTCCCAAGTCATTCTGGCCACATTATCCGGCGGTCACGTTAGCCAGCTTTGACTGTACTTTGAATTTTTTAAACATATTCGTATGAATATTGCTATGAAATATACATTTTAAGCAACAATAAAGTGTAGCCCACTATTATATTCGATTTGAGAAAACCGTAAATAAAATGACACGGCTATAGTTTGCCACATTTGGAAGAAGTTTGTCTTCAGAATATTTTTTGACAAGTATGGACTGTGTTTATGAAGTGGAGAAAAATCGAGTAGCAGTTTGAATTTCCAAGCGACTAAATACTTAGGTATGCCCGGAAGTGTTCCCACGTTTTAGAGCCTGGGTGAGATAAATGAAACGACCAGGTGCAAGTAACAACCCTCCTCTGACCATCTTATGTCACTATTGCCTATTTAAACGGAGCAAAAAGTGTTCATACTTATCTGCCATCGATCTACCTATCGTTTCCTTCAGGTCACACATACATAAACTCACACCCCTCTTTGCTACATTATATTAAAAATGACGTCATTTTCTTGAAATAAGTCACTCGTGAAGATGCACAGATTGAGATAGCACTTGTTTGTGAAATTTTTCAGGTTCAGAATTTAACGTGAGAAAATAACTTGCATGTTTAAAAAAAACAAGAATTCGGAGAGGGTGGTCAATTTTAGAAATATAAAAATAGAGTACAATATATTTTTTAAATGTTTTTATTGGATAGGCTATATTGTTTCAAATTCATTTTACAGACAACTATGTATGCACAATGAATGGGAAGTACGTTCTTAATTTGGTCCATCCTATTTGTTAAATATAATTTTCATCTTTTTAGACGCGTGATAACCAATTACAACAGTTATTATGTCAATTGCTGTACGTAAATACTATTGCAAATATTCATCTTATTTAATTAGTAGAACCTTTCTGTAAATTAATTCATCTCCAGTAATTGCGTAATTAACCACAATTAACCTAGTTCTAATATAGTCTTATTTTTTATTAGTTAATTCAAATCGCCCTACAATAAGTGTGATGCCAACCTTGTCGCTGTGCTATTTGTGCCAATTATGATTTGTAAATTGTCGCTATAGCCTCGTACATATTTTCAATTTAATAGCCTATTTTATAAATCCCAGTTCTTTTATGAAATTTAAAATTTTTATGGTTTATGGTGGAATGCTGGAAAATTTAGGTATGATGAAGTTCACTTGTAGTATTATTTTCCAATTCAACCTTAAGATGATTTGCATACATAATTATAATTGTTGTGTTATAAATCAGCTCTGGCTGTTTACAATTTGGTCTTTAGTCTAAATTTTTGGTATATTGTTATGTCTGGATCAAGACAGCACAAAACCGTGAATGAACTGAAAATAGCCGTTCCTAGAGTGCACACAATTGAAGATTGATCTATGTGGAAAGCAGATGTACAAAAATATTCTGTGAAGTTTAAAGTACGTACTTCAGATGACTGATTTTAACGAATAGGATACAAAATCAAGTGCTTATCAAACAATGATGCA
>WWPM01019798.1:0-10147 GCA_023279145.1 Glomeris maerens | reverse complement strand
ATAATTAATAGAGATGAATATAACAGCTTGTAAAAGTTGTACATTTTCGAAATATAAAATAACATTGTCTTTAGCTTAATTAGCAATTAGTTACTTGTGTTAAGTTGGATTAATAGGTATATAATTCATATATAACTTCTATCTGCGCGCTTAGACGACTTTCCCTTGCAAAGTAAAACTATTTGGGAAATGTCAATAGTTTGTTGTTTAGCGAATAAGTATTTCGGAACTGCATTTCGCCTTTAAGCTGATGATTATCGAGAATGCGACGCCAGTATCAGGTCCATTGTTATGCTGCACGTGTTGCGGCACAATGGTTTGTGTAAGACGTGAAATGGTTTGGCAATGAAGTGTTTGTGCCAGTTACCTGTGATCTGCATAGGAGAGGTTTATTCTGTAATTTCGCGTTATCACGTTATGATGAACTGTAAGAATAGTCTGCGAGTCGGCACGAATCCAAGCAATCTGCAAAAATTTATTCCAAGGATCAAACAAAAAATATTTAACAGATCTTGAAGTGCTCATGCATTCCACATTCATTCTTTCTTAATCAAGATAAAATATTATGCCTCCATTCAAGCTATACATATTTTACACTTGATCCTCGAACCTTCTTTTATAAGTTCTCAGTGCTTATACAAATCAAAGTTATCAATCTTATTTGGTGCACAAGATTGTAGTTCCAATTGCAACTATACAATTGATCTTGCTGTTATGTTGTGCTCATTCATGCTGAAATTCCGGGAATATATGTACGCAAATAAATGTTGTCTTGTAAAATATGAAAAATATGCCATTGAAATAATAGTACTTTTACTGTCTTAATTTGTTTACATTTACTAGCTTCTTTCGTTGATTTAATTCGATAGATCCGTTGCGTTTTTGCGCAGAGGCATTTGAAACGTGTTTACTTTGTCAACAAATGCTTAAGTTTTATTAACTAAATGATATGGGATAATTCGGCAGCTCATTTTCAACTAAAACAACACTTAATTCTTTGCATGCATCCACTGCACAAGTTTTTAGTATAGGTTCGTCTTTTTATGATGCAATTCAGTTTGAAGAAATAAAGAATTGACAGTCTGCGCATGTATGACATTCTGTGTATATGTGCTTTAAATTATGGCTATCATATTTTGTTGTAGCTTGGTTATTGATTGTAAACAATCCATAGAAGAAATGGTGATACGGGCATAAATAATTTGATGTTGTATGTAGGCCTATACCCTATACTTGGCATTGGTCTGGGTTGTAACAAGACCATTACGAAGATTCAACTATGTGATGTGATATATTGGTCTACTACTATTAAAATTGCCGCTACTATGGCGTTGTTTATAATAACGCAGAGTAATAACATTTTAAAAGGCTGTCCTAATTTATGGTTTGCCTGTTTATTTAGATGGTAATTACGGCTTGGCGCAGGAGAAAATCGGCTCCATTAAAGGAGGATCTTGTAACGAGACAGTAAACTGGTGGTTTATTTTGACGGCACTATCGATACCTCCTTTCTTCACATTACCAGCAACGAAAGGTATAGTGTAATTAAAAATTATCTATTTTTTTTATTCTACCTCTATATGGAGTTAATAGCCTATTGCTATGATGCTTTTGGGAGTCCTTTGGGCCCTTCTGGGCTCTGTTACCAAACTTGCTGACCCTCCCTATAGTATACCCTGTCAGTTTTATTTCACAAACTTTACGTTTTACAATATGTAGCCTGTCAAATTGCATTCTTATTATGCTTTTACGAAGTGAAATGCAAAGAGCAGTGATTCCAAAAAAATGAAATGTTGCTGAAAAAAAATCTTTAACGATGCTACGACGATAATAAATTCATTCAAAGGTCTTAGTAGTGTTTGTACTTATACTATATGAATCCTAATTCCAAACAGACACTACAAAAGCTGTACCTTGTAATTTCCGAGATTATTGACTACACATGTCAACTGTGCGTTGCGGCCAATTGGGACACTAACATTCTGCACAGGCTCTGCGAATTCAGGTGCAGTTCTTGTACCTATGCAAAACACAAAACAATAAACATGGGTTATTAATCATGTAAATCGATCGTCACCAAAAATGTGTCAAGCAGTTGTTCCCCTAAGATACAAGTTCGTAATTAAATACGCATCGTTTGCATCTTTAAAATCTGTACAATATTGATTTGGAAAACCAATCCGCTGGAAATGCATCTACCAAATTCATTAAGTGTTTGTATGTCGGCCACACTTAGTCATATCTAGTAATACAGTGCTTCCCAACTCCTGAAAGTTGGATAACTTCGATAAGAAAACTAGTACTTAGTATATACCTAGAGCCATAACCTTTTAAATTACATGTATATCGCATGAAATTTGTTTTAAGTTCAAGCACTTCTTCAGAATATTGATGATCATTTTTCGACATCATTTTTTCAAGTCAATTTTTATGATTTATACGCTGAATGCTTAAACGTTTCCTGTAGGCTATGAATGCCTTTGCTAACAGCCTGTTTCTTTTAATGAAACCAGTGAATATGTAGGCTTTAATATAACCTTCAAAATAATGGCAACAAATTTGTGAACATGTAGACTGTTAAAGTCGATTGTGTTTGTGAACGCCATCTGTTTTTGTCTATATGACCAATCTGAAGAATTGATGCATAACATGCAAGCACCAGTATACATCCTGGTGCAATTGTTTCCTTAATCGAACTTGCTTGAAATGCCTAACTGACTGTTTTACTATTTACTTATGATCTCGTTCTCGGCTTAATTTTGCCTGTATGCCTAAATTCATTGTACTAATCAACTGCTTTTTCAGGCATGTTTTGTATGGAAACTACTTTTTTCCTTTTTTTCTCTGTGCAATCTAGCTGCCTTGGTATATGTGTGACCGTATCGTTGTGCAATTTGCATGCTTGCAAGAATTATGACCCTTGGTGGAGATTGGTATCGGTTATATGGAGGTTCATTTACTGGGGCTGCACGACAACGGCAACCATCTTATCTAGTTTGTTGAATACACATAGGACCTACTGCATTCATGCAGTCGACAGCCACAGTCGTAAAAACACATGCACTATAGTCTATATGTACATGGGCTACACATAAGAGGCGTGTAGGATGCAAAAGTATAGAAATGGGCGAGCATTTATCAGATAAATCTGCGCCGATATCCTTGGCCTGCATGGTAATCTAATTACCATGTTCCATGTCTATCGGGCAAGAATTCTCTCAGGACACGAGAGTGAAATTAAACAAAGCAGATTTGATGAAAGTTACTAATAAACTGGCAGGTTTCTAATTGGTATTTTAGATAAATACTCAAACATTGCGTGATGTCGTTGTAGAAAGATAATCACTAATATCCTTCTAATAATGTTATTCCATTTTTATCTACACTTTTAAATTTCATAATTGGAGCGTAATAATAACATCAGTCAAATATGAACGTAATAATTTAATTTGGTATGGGTGTATGATGCAAGCAGGTATTTAATAAAACTGCAATTAGGACAATTTAAGTTGGCACACACGAGGTGGTTTAAAGGTAAACTGTTCGCTGTATTGGCCAACCTTCAAACTGAATTATCCCCAATGCTTTAGAAGTTGCGAAATACTCTAGTTTGGAGATCAAAAACTTAAACCTAACTAAGTAAAATTTGTGGTAATCCCTTGAAAATGACTTAATTTTTGCCTGAGCTGCCATTCGTTTTATTTGAAAAAAGAATTTGAGGTATAAAGATAAAGAAACCTTCTCAGTTCACTTTTAACCTACTGCTTTAATGGACATACATTTCTTCAGAATATTTTCTAAACTTTTGTGATGAGAAGCATAGTGGTTGATGCTATGCACTGATCTAAGCATGAGTTTAGATTTCTAGGGTATTTTCAAAAAGCAAACATTGAATTTAGGTAATATTGTGTTGATGTTTGTTTGGACCTACATGCTTTCCAGTTGTTGCTATTCCAATAGGCATTTTTACCAACATTTCATGCAGTGTAAGCTTTTTTTTTACTTGATGGTTTAGAATGTATACCCAGGAGCGTTTTTCATACGCCAGCTCTGAGAAAATGATATTTCTCTCAGGAGTATCAGGTATACATTTCACGTGGGTTGTTGTATAAACAATTTCAGAGCAGCTCTAGCGTTATTTTTCGTTCTTTTCCCCTTCCTTCAGCCATGTCACAATTTTGCTCTGAGACGTGAACAAAGCTATATGTATGCCAACTGCTCAGAGATTGAGATTGTAGGGAATGACCGCTGTGACTGCTATCTGCCACCGTTGCATTACGATTCATTGTTGATTTTCAGTTCAATATCACATCAGCTTTAATTTATCGAGTTTTTCCAACGTTTTCATCACTTTAGTGGTTCTCGTTGCTTTTCTGGTCGATAACGCGATGAAGAGAAAGAGCTGGAGAGAGAAGTGTATATGTATATACCTAATTTGGAGGAAATTAGGATTGCATAGATCTATGAAAAGTAAAAGCAAGCCTTATGCGCCTCTAATCCCTGCTCCGTTGCGAGCTCCCACATGCTTTCTTGCATTGTATTGTAATAGTATTACGAATTAAGTAGATAAGCAATTCAAATGAAATTATAAATTTGTTTTACCCTATAAGTGTCTTCATTTGTAAAAAAAAATATAAATTTCGATGTTACTGCTTGCATTCATAGGAAAGGAGAAAGTACAAACTTTGGATTTGAAGAAAATTAACCGTCTTGTGCGAGATATTGTCAGGTCAATGCATTTACATACTCGTACATTGCCTATAGCAGGGATTATCTAATTATATTGCTCTAACCGCAGCCAACTTTGCTATCTAATGACCGAGTTTGTAATATTCTTTGAGCAGAAATTTCTTAAGGAATATCCATCCTTCCCACTTAATTGACATAGCACTTAACCTACATGTAAGGCTTCCAGGGTAAAATATGTCCATCAGAGGGGATCTAGAATGTAGACTTTAATTGCAAGTTGGCCACTGTTTCATGTTATAGTATATTATTTTAAAGGTTAAATATTTTGCTTGATTAAGGCATTAGTATTCTGAGAATGTTTCGTGTCCTGCATTTGTAAATGTCAAGTTTATATTTTATTAGATCACCGTGTAATGATTAAGTCAATTGTGATTTTTTGAAACTTTGCAATTGGCAAAATTGTAGTTCAAATGTAAACTTGTTTGTGTAGCTAACCTTTTAGCAGTTTACATTCCGAGCACGTGCTTCCTAATTTCATGTTATGTAAGTGGACAAAACGGTAATCTTGAAATATCCTGAACGTTTTATTATTATTGTGGATGCCAGATGTTGTTTTCCCGTGTTGGGATATTATATTATTTTCAAAATGCCTTTCTGTTATGACAACTCCACAGATGTAGTATGTTGCAAAGTTGGTAACAAATGTCTTATCATTTTCATAGTTGCAATAGTGATCGAGGCAGTAGCAGTTGATTTCACAGCAGCCATATTTTGCAACGTTTACTTAGGGCTTCGAGTTGAACCGCCTTTTAATGTATACTGAACAATAAACAAGTACCAAATGAAATTTACATACTCGGAAGATGGCGTTTTACATTTGCTGTATTTTGAGTTTGTGTGCTATAGCGGGGGATGATGCGTGTTCAAGTGGCACCAGCATATATTTAAGAACTTAATATAAAAATCCATTCCAAAATGGTGAATGCAGGTAAATTATGAGAGTGCTTTCACATGATTTCAAATTTGACCTAATTAAATGCTGTAATCGACGAGCAAATTATTATTATCACGACATACAGTATATTTATTATCAAGAAATTCAGGTTAGCAATATCGATGCACCATACTTAAGTTATAAGAATCTGTATCATGAATGTTATGATAATTCATGCTGAAATACATTTAAAGTTGCAACATGTCGTTGGTGCATGGAATAAAATATTAAAAATAGCAAATCTGTAAAAAAACTATGAAGTTATTAAATTTCATACAATATACTATGGTTGAAGATAAACGCAAATTAAAAGAAATAACTGATTTCAAGTTGTCTGTTTCATTATAAGTATAGCAATTCTAGTGTTGATGGTAATATGTATGAAGATCTCCTCCTCCTTCATCACTGCATCATGTAATACTGTATGTACTCCACTAGAAATGCTATTGACAATTTGTTTTCAAGATTTCAAATTGACATTCTTATCCCTTTCTTTTTGATTTGCTTCATGGTTCCTAGATTTTTCTCAATATTGGCAGCCCAAAACTATATGGGGTATGGTTGATTATTTGCATGCACTATCTGAGTTCCGATTGGTTGTTGCAATGGCATCGAGTCGAGGTTCTTGCATGGAAGGGGCATAAAGGTTCTTTGTTTGTTACATATTTTTGCATAAATTGATATCTACGGTTCAGTAATTCTTCTTGTCGTATTATGCTAAGCTAGGCTTGTTGGTCTAGAGAAATATTTGGTCTTCGTGTACCAGACATCTGTGCCTTTCCTTTATTTCTGTTTCTGCATCCATCTTTCTCTCTCGAAGCTAGGCCAAAAATTCGATCGTAATCCAAAATTCCCAGGATTTAGATTCGCTTCAATGATGATGAACAATGGAGTCGGTTTGCATTCGAGACGAATTTGGAAAACAATGTGCTCTGTTTAAGCGTATACAAGTCAACACAAAGAACTTGCGGTTTCAGGCATATCCACCACGTATTTTGGCATATAATATTCCGTATTATGTTATTATATAGCGGCGCTTTTCTTTTGGGGGAGCGAGCGCCGACTGAAAAGGGGATTGTGCTCAATTAGAAAGCCGATGGCTATGGCATCTTACGAGTAAATTAATCAAGATGACGGCGTGGGCTGGAACAGGATCAGGAACAGGAACAGGAATCGCTCGGTCGTCAACGAGATTGCTTCTGCGAATGAGCCAATGTTGCGCTTCAAAAAGTCTGCTCCCATTTCAACGAATAGCTATTGGGATTCGATTCGGAAGGGGTTAATGTCGAAAATCAGCACCAAGGCTCTGGTGCATGGTTCCTATAGAGCAATAGCTAGCTGTTGGGGTGGAGAAAGGAGAACTAGAGAGGAGGAGAAAGGGAAGGGGCTTTTGTGAGAAGGATATGGTGGCATTTCAAGATGAGGGAAAGACTATAGCAAAGATTGGGACAAGAGAGAAGGTGCTGCTGCCATTCTGATACCACTTTTCAAGACCACCACCACAACCACCGCCAATAATAGATCGTAACCGATGCCAAGTTGAACTAGTGTCTGTATAGAGGAGAGAGAAAAAGAGCTCTCCCTGAGCCCCTGGCATCTTCAACACTTCACCAAACCAAGCATTCCCAGAAGAGTAATTTAGCTAGAGATGCAGGGCATTAATGGAGTGTTTGGGCCCGAGTTGGCGCAGGACTACGACGCAAGAGCATTACCCACGACATAAACAACTCTATGCACGCAGGCCAAGAGCTGTTGAAATGTGTCAGTATATGTTACTTGACGAATAAATGACTGTGCAAGATTCAGAGTTTGGGTGAGACGTGCAGTCAGCCAGCTCCGATCCGCTCATGACGTGCATGATCGGTTTTTCTCTTCTCGCTTCGAGCGCAAACAGCAGGCAAGACATGAAGATGCTCCAGCGCCATTGTTTTTCATCTTCCAGTTTACACAAAAACCAAATGGGAAAACTAGCTATGCGGTTTTTAATCCAGTCTGCAACAGTTTCTTTGTTTTGCTTGCTTGTATAAGAGCAAATATCATTTAAACCAAGCATGATGCCCAAATACAATTGAAGCTGTTTAATATGTTCAGTTTTAATGCTATTAGTCGCTTGATTATGTGTTCCTTGTAGTGAGTGAGCTCCGAGGATTTTATTTAGGCATAGCTAGTTTAAAAATAGGTTTACGTTTTTGGAATTGGAGTAATTTCGTTCATTAATGATGTCATATTTTTGTAGAACTCTTGAAGCAGTATTCCGGGGTGTGGATGTAAAGACAGATCGATAGGGAAATTTGACGATTTAGATGTAAAACGAGGGCAGTTGGTGCAGATGTCATTGAACCGCAGAATTCATAACGTGTTGTAATTGAAGGCTATGCATTTCTTCTTGCTCTTGAAAGCATTTGTCTAGTTTATTCGCCTGTTTTCTCTCTCTCCAAGCCAGTGTGGTTTTCAACTTCTATTAGGCAATTAATGCGTTTCACATGTGTGATACGAAATTATTATTTAGCATATGAAGATTAATCAATTGAATTTTAAACGACAGAAGCAATGTTAGTTGGTGTGTCTGCACTGCCAGAGTATTTGTATTCATTTACTGTATATAAGAAGTGAATTCCCTTTTTTTCAAATAAGTTTAGTGCTATATTAAGGTTTTTTGTTTTTACATAGCCATTAAACTGGGCATTTAAACTTTCCAAAAAGAAGGGTATGTACTATCACGGTATTTGGGTTTTTATTTACTGCATTGTATGCATAAAATATTGTGTGCATATGTGCAAGGTGTACCTCCCTGTAACTATGCGAAATTGTGTTGGACATTTTATGTATTTTACTCATCGTTTTTGTTATTCCAAAGGAATCCCACCTTTGTAAACAATTTTGTATACGTATTTCTTTTCTCCTGGGAAATTTTTCTAAGAAGCGATCGGAAGTAGTAAAGAACTAACCATTCCCTGAGCACACAAAAACCCATAAATCATTGTGTACATACCTATGATCATCTGTTCTTGGCAACACAATCCACTCCTCTGCCACCCTTCACAATGAGGGTTATTTTATTTCAGCGATGCATTATGTTACTTTCGTGCGTAGGGCATGATATTTATCACAACTGGCAATGAGGGGAATTCTTGATTCTAGAAGCTAATGCATCTCAGGCATGATCTATAACTGTGTACAATATTGCGCGTGCAGGCAGAGGACTATGTGGGATTTAGCAGAGATCCACACGTGTTGACCACTAAACTGTGGGTCGAACCAAAGAAACCTTTGGAGTGCTTCGGGAAAACCAGGAAAGAAGCTGCAGCTTATTGATCAAGTTTGCGCACAGCATCCTTTCTCTCCCAACCGTGGACGTAATAAGATGTGATCAAAGACAAAAACTGCACTTTATTTCTTGGTGGATTTTTTCTTTTTCCTGTCCTCTTCCTCAAAAAAGGATTGATCATTTTATTTCGCTTTATAGTATGTGGTGTGCCATATAACCTAGAGGACGTATAAAGTCATCTGTTGCCAGTTTGTATCAGTTTCCAAGAATGGGCATATTTCTTTACTGCACGATAGAAGTTCAGAAATCCCAACACACACAGACAAACGCACCACTAAAATCAAGTGCATTGGAATGTGACTAGAAGCTTTAGTTGACTTCTTAGTTTGCTGTTTATTGGGGGATCTGGCGATGCAATTTGGCGACTTATAGCTGATCTATCAAAAACTGCACTATATGCTCGATTCAACTTTACGACTCGGATAACACTGTTAATTCCACATTTCCGAGCGAGGTGCGTCCTATATATGGTGGTGGACTGCTATTGTACCTCTTGATGGAGCGTTCATTGTGAACGCTCTGGCTTTTGATGGCAGTAACAGATTTCACGAGTATAATGTGACAAAGAAAGTCGTATACCTATACTGCTTGCTAAATTGACGAACTGGCGCATTTCGAAATCCATCTATAGTAGACCGGTAAATGAAGTACCCCTTTTTCGGTGATTCTTTTGCTTAGTTTGGGCCTCGCTCATATATTTGCTAGTTAGAACATTTTTTTTACTACTTCTCCTGTTTCTTCTTTGGCATTTACCCATTGGAGATTGCTGCACCTGCAGCAATTTCTCTTTCGCAGCTTTACGATAACGTTAATCGGTTAGGATCAGGTCTTTCTTCCTTTGTGAACAGGTACACACTTGCAGTTGCTGCAGATAATGGCAGTGTAAATTAACTGTTCACTATCTTATCCCAACGTACTGGGTGTCATTTGACGCCCAGGTTACTATTTCCACACCACAGATTTCATAGTAGGAAGTTTCTAGTGTTGGGGGCACGTTACAGACTGAACAAGATATAATGAAGATTTTCATCTGAAATCGATCGAAATCTTAAAACGAACTGCTAGAATCGAGAAAATATATTTCAATTACCTACTTGAGAAGGATTTATTTCCTTGTGCTATTATATTTCAATCTG
>WWPM01019796.1:0-11271 GCA_023279145.1 Glomeris maerens | reverse complement strand
GATGACATATTGTCAAATTGTAACTATATATCATACATGCTAGTAGTATATATAGTAAACACGATAACGTTTCCCGGTTCGGCTTATTCACTGCTCCAACAAACAAAACAAGCGAACCAAAATTCCCCTCTAAAAAGACTAGAATTTTGCGAATATACAGTATATACTGTAAAACTGGCAAAAAGATGAGCATATTATTATAAGGGAGGGGAAATACAGTTTTTGTCACGTGGTCGCGTCGAGATGATGCTCATGAATGCCAGGTCACGTGCTCTCAAGTGCAAAGCCCTCGTGTGACGTCAGTTCCGGCGTGACGCCACAAGAGGGCGCTGGCGCAAATTCTGAAGGCGCGTTATTCGAGTCACGTTTTTGCTACGGAAAATGCATGAAGTCGCATTTATCGCGCTGCTCAGTGCGTTCATAAAGACTGGCAAGGTAATTAGCTACACGTCAGGTCACAAAAAACAATAATATCTTGCGACCAGTGTTGCGAGACTAAAACATAGTTTTTGTTTCCTGGTGCGAGGCGTTCCAGTATACTATTGTCTTGCCCATCTCATCTGCTGATGGCAGGTTTGCCATACCAGTGTCAAAACTCCATAACAATACGTTTACATAATCGAATTAGCAGAAATCTTTTCTGTATCGCTTAAAAGACAAAACTGCTAGAAAAACCGCTATCTCATTGCATTTATGAGAGGCAGAAACGACAAAACCTTGTCTAAACAGTTTTACTTCAATTCCAATCGGTAAATTTCAAGACATCGCATTGTATTTCTCATCGATTATTTATTAACAATTTGCTATTGAAGTAAAAAATAAATATTATTTATTTCAATTATACTAGCTTCGTAATGTGCACAAAAAATCCACAATTTTAAAACAACCACAGAAATATTAATAAAAGTAGCCATAATAATACATATAATGATTTAATTTGATATTGCACACCTCTCCCAATTCAAATATTTATAACACATTACTATTTTTAAATATGTCTTGTTGAATAGCCCGATTATATTTTCATTTTGAAGCAACTATAATGCGTCTTGATGCAAGTTCAATAGCCTTTTGAGACAACAAAATTGAACTCTAAATAGGCCCATCCATATTTGGAGTGTTTTCCAAGCAAAGTAACTGGGGGGAAAATTACATTTTTAGCATTGTTTTTCTATAGACAGGCGTGGTTGAAAAACTGCATTGTCTAGTTGGTTTCAGGAGTTGTTTATCAGTATTACTCATATACTATATTTTTGCTAATCAATTGTGAGCACTTTAGTAAATTATATGGAAATAATGAGAACAGTACGAACGAATTTACGACTTTGCGGCTTGCCATATATACTACCATGGAAAATTTCACTTTCATAAATCATTAAAGCTGGGGGAAAGAAGGATAAAAACACTAACTAAGTACTAGTAGTAATAGAAGGCTACTTAAAGTTGCGTGCGGTTTAGCTCAATGATGCATTATGGGTAGAAGACATTTTTATATGCATTTAAACAGAATTACTGCATAAATAGGGCATAATTAAATATGTATATATAGTCTATTGAAGTGAGTGTACAATAGTCCTTGTCACCTCATCGATTCCCATCTCGTAAACAAATTGATATGAACAGGACTATATACTACCACCAATACAATCCATACAAATTGGAGTTCAAATTACTCCCGGAAGTCAACGTGCCCTACAGTTAGGGACCTTTTGTGTTCAAGCAACCACAACAACATCTGTTTTGGTCCCACACACACACGCAACAAAAAAAAGGAGGAAGAAATTGGAAACGACACAAACGCCATCAGCGGCAAAATTATGAACCATTTATGATGAGGTCTTCCAATAATAACGTTGTTAATTATTGATCAATGTAGTAAATTGGTATTTCTAGCATAGAGAAATTTGATAAATGAGAGATTCCTCAGCTTATGTTAAAATAAGGTGAAATAATAAGCATTGGAAGTATTTATGCCATTCCTTACAATTATTTTTGGCATTCTAAACAGAGGAAATTAAAATTGTTCAAAAACAAAACCTGTGAATTTGTATGAGGCAATATGCGAATTTTAATACAATATACCTAATGACAATGTATATATAGTATGTAGTTTAATTTTTGATACCAATCTGTATGTGATTGTATTTTGCAGCTGAAATCATTTCTATAGTTATTTTCGCCAACTTTGCACTGATGTTCAAATTGCCAATTGCCATGACGATATCATTAGGTGGATCCAGGCAATAGAAACACAGTATGGAGCCCCTATATGTGCTTTAATATAGAAAATAATTGCCAAACTTTTTCTGTCCAGGTAACTCGCATTAAATAACGTCACATCACATGTACTACGATAACTCCCATGTGACGTCATCATCCATCGTAAAAGTTGTCATTAAGGTATTGACATTATTATTTCATGTCCCCTTTGCGGATCGACATAAGTGGCCACTGAGCTTTGAAAGAGAAAGCATATGGGGGTACAACAACAAAAAAAGAGTAAAAGGTGAACATTTATCGCAGTTGCGTGCATATACGTACCTATAAGTTTAATTACAATATGCAAGGGAAATATATATATATATATAAAAAGGGTATTTGTGATCCGGAGCACGCAGCAAAAGGTACAGCCTGAACATGAACGGCTACGTGCAATGTATATAAACCGCCTACATTCGTCCCAATAATATATACGATGGACATATAAGAAAGGCAATGTAATTGCATAGCTACTCTTTTTGCGTTTCATGCTATGGATTTACGCTTGCAGCGACTGCCATCTTAAAAACGATGCGTGGGCAATTGTATAAGTTTTTTTCTTCTTCCAAGTATTATACTTCACTGCACTCCCACACCAATCTTTCTTTCATCATGTCCTGGTCAGCTATAGACAAAATGATCAACCCCATCCTGTGCGAAATAACTTTACAAAGCTTCTTGACGAAAACTAGATATATACAACATGACTCAATTAAACACTCATAATGTTAACTTCAAAAAAAAAATAAAGGATATAAATAAGAAACCAAGCTCCTTATATTAAAATATGTTATGTATTGCAATACCAATTTTTAAGTTTTGAAATTGAAGTTGTAAACGTTAAAAATGACAACTGTTTATTGTTTTTTAGTTTTTTTGTATTTTTTTTAAAGGGGAAGAATGAAAAGAAAGTCACACGGTTATAAGTAAAAAAATTGTAATTTGTAAGACTAACCATGTGCAGCAAGTTTGCAGAATCTTGTTGTCAAGAAAATTTGAGAAATTTATGTTAAAAAACTTGTTTGTCTTTTCCTCTCAAAGAAGTTAAAACAGTGAAATGTATTTTCAGCACGCTTGTTTCCAAGTTTGTTGCTATGAAATACGTATATTTGAAATACAGCGTAGCTTATAATAATATGCAAATTTGGTCATATACCTTCAAACATTGCAAAAAGTTTTTTTCGTTGTTTCAGGAAACATATTCAACATACAAAAAAAAATTGGTTGAGCACGTGCACATATATAGTATATAGGAGTAACAAATATGGCCATAAACACGTGGATGATCCTTAAAATTCCGAACACATATGCACTTCTCAACGGAAATTTGTCAGTTATTTTCATAATTCTCAAGTCAGTAAAGTGTTGATGGGCTTGCAATTTATAGAGGTGTGCCGACAAAATACGATGGTGAACCAGCTAGAAACTGGAAAATCGTGACTAAGCTATTAAAGATATACAAAAAAAGGTGCTAATGTCTTACATGCACAGAGTGACAGCTTGACAGAACATTTTCTTTCGTTAAATGAATAATTACGGTACTTATAAGGACTCTGGAGGATAAATTAAAACCGTAAAATTCTGAATATGTACATAATTCACAGCCAAATGTGTGACCAGTTTCTTACCTCATATAAAATGTAGCTGATTAATATTTGAATAAGTTTAGAGAGTAAAAGCAGATATATTTAATGACGTTTGCGCTTCAATCTCATTAACTGGCACGCAACGAGGTTATAACCGTAAACATGCGCACCAAAGAAGAAGCACGCAGTCGTAAAACAATTGTGGTAAATCATAAATATAAATGGTAAATGTGCAGGAGTCGGCGAGGAACGCGTGACGTCACCAGCACGCTATCGCCATATTGCCTGGTGACGTCACACGTTTCCATGCAATAGCGATACGCATTTTGTGCAGCAAATCCGACATTGCTCATGTCTTCATCATGATCTAGATATACAATTGCTTCCAGATGAAGAAAGGCGATGTTTACCTTGTTTGGAGAGTGAAATTTGATACAGGGTGGAACGAAATATAGCGACCAGCTCCCCCTCAAGTTCATTGACCAATTGGAAAATTTGCATTTTCATAAATGCAAAATGAACTGCATTTAATTTTTGTCTTAAACTTGCAAAATTAAACTCCAAAATATAGTGAAAAATTTCGAATAATAACATGCAAATCAGTCATTACAGTAATTAAGCTTTGTAGTTTGGTCTAAACAACTGCAAAAAAACATACAATTTTGAACGAATACTGTAGGTTCAAACTTGTCATCAGATTTTTGGGTAGAGAAGACTAAAAGCAGCCCTGCAGTTGCAGCAGGCATTTGTTGGCACCAAAATTCAGCTGACATATATGGCAGACACAATTTCCATATCCACTAGCACCTAATGTTAATTACGAACACCATGTGACGTCAGGCAATTAAGCATTGCTGAACGAGGTGCGAATCATGCGGTAAATTTGAACAAGGAAAAGTTGTATACATGTGTGTTTGCAAGGCATGTTTGCTAGGCAAAGCCACTAACCTCATTTGCCTTCTAAAAATCATCAACAATACTACGTTAGAAACTATATAACCCGTTGCCTAGCTTTATGTGTACTTGAGTGCAAAATTACCTGCATATAACAAAGGTTCGGTTGCTAGGAATTTGTCACGCGATGCAGCATCAAAATGAGGGAGAAAAAGACCCAAAACTTCAGCCAAAATATCGATTTATTTATAGACATACTCGATAACAAACTGAACGAGTTCATCCAGTTTCAGGCTGGCTATAGGACAAACACGTTCCTTGCGCAAAAAAATATACTTGCAAAAGTTGCATGTGAGAATAATAAATCGTCTGCTTCCTGTCTGTCTGCGCAACTGTGACGTCATTGACACATTACGCAATATGACACACTCACAATGGAACTTGGAAGCCAATAACAGATGAAGATATGACATTTTTTCCATTGTATAGGCCTAATAATGGCCGCCTTACAAATCTCCTTTCTTGTCTTTTTCTACGAAACGGCAAATCGTAGAAAACTGCAATCAACGACATTCACATAAGAATGGTCCAACATTTTGTTTCATATTTTCAATAAATTACGAAAAATTACACTTCTCAAAGTTCTGTTAAACTTTCAAATGGGTCTTTTACCATATGTTCATTTGCCATAAGCCGCAAGGAGCAGAATGAAAGAATTTGCTCCTCTGACGTCAAACATTGTAGTAAAAGGTCATGAGGGGAGAGGGTCCATCGTAATAAAGAAAAGGGAGAGGAATTCGGACATTTTTCTCACGGCCACACCTTCGCGCATGCGCATTCACCTCCCTTAACGGTTCACCATGCCATGATAATAACTGGAGAGGGTGACGTCATACACACATTTTGACAACGATCCAAGAATCGAAGCGCCAGCAAAACGCAAACCAAGTTGAAATCAATAGACCGTAGTCTCCCAAAATAGTTTGAAAAAGGTTTCTGAAGTCATTTTATCAGAATTTCGCATATATTACATGAAGTATAAAATGTACACTGAACTAACCTACTACAATTATGCAAATTGTGCTCAACAATATTCGTGGAGAAAAATCAGATAAAATGCATTTTTGACAGGACTGTCTACTTTTGCAAGGTGTAGAAGAACGTGTTTTCGGACCAAAAAACAAAACACGTTCATTCATGTTTTCCGCATTTTCTTACTAAATACACAAATTCACTACAATTTGGAATTTCACAATGATTTCCAAAGTTCAATAGCCTACTGAGCCAGCCAACATGCATGTACTTTGTTGGACAATTTCCGGTCAGCTGGATTTTGTGACGTTGTTGCCTCGGCGGGAAAAGCGTATTTCCGCAGCGTGCCGCAAACGGCGCTGCGACCTACACGAATGACGTCACCGGCGAAACGACGCCCACAAGCGCAGCGTCCGCCGTGCGGCTGCGGGCTGCGGCTTGCCAGAGCGAGCGCATATCGTCGGCATCGTGCACCGAGCGAACATCGGTAACTTCGCAGCTATAAAACGAGAGCAGGGGGCCCCAATCGCCCGCCCGCTTTCATGGTCAAAATGTCGGTCTTGCACCGCGGGCAGCGGCAACACTGCTACCTGTGTGACCTACCACGCACACCTTGGGCAATGTTACACGATTTTTCGGAGCCGGTGTGCCGAGGGTGTGTCAACTACGAAGGTGCCGATCGGATCGAGATGGTGATCGATAGCGCTCGCCAAATGAAACGAGTTCACTGTTTCCAAGACGTACAGAGACCGTTGCTAAAACCCGGTGCGCTCACCCGGAGTACGACTAATAACCCGCACGAAGGCCAGAACGGATCATCCGTGCCCAACATCGCACCGACTCCACCGACGGACGGAGTGAACTTGCCCGCGAGCGCACCGACTCCGTCCGCCGCCGCTCTGTCCGGTTTACCCCCGATGCACCACCGCGGAATGGTGGTGGCATCGGCTGCGGCCGGGGAACGATACGCGGCCGACCTTCGACACGCAAGGCTTTCGGATTATGCCAGGTCAACAACAACGACAGTGGTCGGAGGAGTGGATGGTCATCCGGAAGTCGCGGTTAGCGGTGTTGGCAACCGGGGCAACTCGTCCGGTTTGGCTGCAACGGTTTCCTCGCGGCATATGACGCATCACCCGGTGCAGTCGCAGCAGAGTTCACCGCATGCGCCTGGAGCAATCCCGAGGCCGGTTGCCGTTCCGCTCGTCGGACCGGCTCCGGGATCGGTGCCAGCGGGTCAATCGGTACATAAGCGGGAGAGGGAAGCGGATGATGACGGATCCAATCATTCGTCCGGATCGGAGAACGGACATAACAAGCGTTTGGAGTTGGAGCATGGGATAGGAGTAGGAGTAGGAGTCGGGGTCGGTGTAGGAGGAACATCCTCGGGAGTGAGACCCCCATCGTTAACCCGTGGTGAAAGTCTGCCAGTTATCGGAATGTCTTACGATATGCGCTACAAGAAAGAGCACGGAATGATAAGTAGGGTTTACTCCTTCGACGCAACAAGCAAGCAAGGTTATTATTATTATTATTTATCATTATCCACTAATCTATTTATTGACATTATCAATGAACGATGATTCACTATTATTCATTCAATGCAAACTGCACAGCTGTAGTTTTTCTTATGCTCAGTTTCAAATAACCTCCTAATTTTGTAAAGTACCTTGCAAAACTACATTGCTGTATAATTTTCCAATGTAAATGACAGCTTTGTGTGGAAGAGTTGTTATGCATCGTAACGAATATTATTTGCCATGCATGTCATTCATACATACTTGTACTCACCTCCCCAAATATAATACAAAATGATTTGTATGCTTAATTAAAAAAAAATAAACCTTTAAATGTTCAATTCACGCCCACCCGGAAATTGTTATGTACTGCTTTATACCATAGCAAATTTTCTGCATGTGGCGCTGCGTCAACTGTTACGTAACAGTTATGCTAGAAAATGTTGCATTACTAGTACTCAGACATTTGTCTACTGCAAACATGCACTCGACAGTGCCTTCAAAACCTATTGAGAATTCATTACATTTCCTTGTGTTCTTTGAATGGAAAATCGATAACTGGATGCAGCAAAACTAGTTTCAATTATTACTAAATAGTGTTATATACCAGTTTCCAGTATTAAATTTCCTGACAACATAATATAATTCCCGATAACAGCGGTGGTTGCGAAGTGGCACATTTTGCGAATGAAGTTATTAACAAGTACTACTACTGTATAGATAAATTGCTAAATTCTGAGAAGGAAATTTAAAGCTGTGGATTTTGTGTCAATTGGCGGCGCGCCATACAGCCATACACCAAGTGATTTCTTTAAAAACATTCAAGTCTTTTATAAGCTTTCAAAGAAAAGAAAAAAACATTTTCGCCCCCGCACAAAACCCCCCCCCCCCCCCCCCCACGTGGATTTATAAGTTATAACCTGACCCTGTGACCTGAAAGTACACATAAGAAGAGGATGTCTGCAATTTCTGTCACGAACGGCGTGTCACACTTATTACTATGTACACTGTGTTGTCTTTGTACAACTCGGACTTATGGCACACCCTGTTTCCTCACTTTATCGCCGCACTTCAGTGCAAGAAACTTGGCAAACTTTGCCAAAAGTGCAGCAGCTGTCAGTAGGTGACGTCACTGAATATGAGCATAATATTTCCTTGGGAACTTTTTACATTACAGTGCTCAGTGTAGGGTAGGCCTATATAGGATACTGTACACATATTATTCAAATTTATTTCTGAATGTCGAGGGTGGCAACGAGCGTGCTGCAAATGTATTTGCATCTATTTTTACCAGCATCCTGGTTTGCAAACTGCGAACGCAATAATTTCCAAATGCCACTTCAGAAGAAAACAACTTTTTTTTTAGAAAAAATGCGGGAAATCTGCTATTATACTAGTACATATATTATAGAAGAGGGGAGAGAGCTTTTATGCTGTGGGAAAGTGGCGTATCGAAACTGTTTTGAGGGCGTGCACCGGCGCACGAGCGACCCTTGCGGCTAAAGAGCATGGTAGGAATGTGGTGGCGTGACGTCACCGCGCTGCCAAACAAACACGCTCCCCCTCTCAGTGACGTCACCCGATATTCTATCTCCTCGATCGATTTCAAGTGTGTACGTGACGTCACGCGCCGCCACTCCTCTTGGGAAATGTAGTGACCCAGAAATCCGTCACGTGACCGACTCGTGTTTTTTTTTATTTCTTCCCCTCTCCTTTTTCTTGTCATCAAAAGCCCTCCTCACGATTGGTCCACCAACAAGCCAATCGCCATCGGTGTTTGGCGATATTATAGTCTCCAAGACGTGTTTTTTTCCCATTGCTCCGTTTCTTACTCTTGTGACGTCACACGCGGGCTATTTATAGTCCTCATTGGCTCGCCAATTTCGACATTTTCTTATTTGCCATGGCCCGGTTTGTTCACTCTGTTGCCAGGCCAGTGATATTAGCAGTTCATACGTCATGCTAGCCTCTGAGGCGAGGTGCGTGGGTGACGTTATCGACGACGTTGCATTACGTCAGCTGCGGTGACGTCACGCAATTCCAGGGCGTTGCTTTTTATTTCACTGATTTTATAAAGCTGTGTTTTGTGCATTCGGGTGGGTAACTACGTAATGCAACAAAAATATTGATGATTCGATTGAAAAACGAGTCAATGACCACAAAAAATGATGGAATCGACTATATATAGGGGAAGCGGTTGTTGTACGTCATTTCCGGTTCTTGAATCATGTACTACTCAAGGACACTATTCTATGCATACGCTTCCTTCCCAATCCAAGCTAATGATAAAAGCCTTTTCTTGTATTGTTGACAAGTTCCATTTAAATTTGAAATCGTTGCAGTTTACATCCAGTAAAAAAAATTACAAGTACATACTGATTGCGCAATTTAAGTTAAATGATGTGGTGAATTGCATTTTCTTATTGGAGCTCAAATGATAGCAGTTGCCATGTATTTGTACTGTTCAATCACTCTTCTCCTGTTATTCGTCATAATTTTGGTGTTAGCATTTATAAAAGAATAGGTAAGACCTTGAAACTACTCAAGGGTGGAAGAATAATTAGAAACGCCTGACCCCGAAACACGATTTCGCCCCTAAATACTCTATATATATGTATATACTCCATTCGTGTTGAGCGTGATGTGCAACGCCCACTTCTGACGTCACTGCACGACCGACTAATTTCCAATGCCATAATACAAAGTGAAACTAAACTGTACATGGCAAGAATGTCCAAGTTCCTCCATGCTCTGAATACCTAGACTCCCAAACCATCGTATACTTTCAATTCAAACATTTGAATATTGTTTTGTTTGCTTAAGTAATGTCACTTCCACCTATTCGACCCAACTTTCAATCCTTTACGCAAAAACAATTGATCCAGTAATTTATATCGTTGATTTCGCAAGTTTGCACAGACCAAACACTTTAAACAATTTGCATTTTCTCTGTGGAAAAGTTTGATATATTCAGGGAAACCAGGGAATTTAAAATTTGGTATCCAATGGGAAATATAGAATTTCAAATTCCCTAAACGTTAAAAGAAAAAACCAAAATGTCTGCAGTAAAATCTGTCTAAAAAAAACCATTGCCCTTTTGTTTCTATGTGCAGATACACTCCCTCCCGGATCACCAAGAAATCAAGGTTCAGAGACTAATAATCGATCGACTCCTGTAAGCCGTAGTAGCCAGCATTCGCCCAACAACCCGTCTGCAACGCCACCTGGCGGAGGAACGGGCAGCCGGCGAAGCTCTTCTAGTAGCCGCACCAATTCCACGGGCAGCAACTCATCTTTGCAGTCGTCTGCTGTGAGCAGTGGCAGCATGGGAGACAACTCTGCAGAGGCAATTGCACCAATTGTTGGCACAGTGTCCACGGCAGTGTCAGTAGCCAATGATGTTGCAGTAGCAGCTGTTGCAGTTGGTCCAACACCTCCGCCTCCACTGCTGGGTGGAGAAGCTGCCCTTTCTTTGCCACCACCTACTGGTGGCACTGGTGCAGCGGCCCTCAAGTGCACTCTGTGTCAAGAAAGACTGGAGGACACGCATTTTGTCCAATGTCCATCCGTTCCCCAGCACAAATTCTGTTTCCCTTGCTCTCGAGAAAGTATCAAACGTCAAGGGGCCGGTAATGAAGTGTACTGTCCCAGTGGCGAGAAGTGCCCTTTGGTAGGATCAGCTGTACCTTGGGCATTTATGCAGGGAGAGATAGCGACAATCCTCGGGGACGAGATGAAGGTGAAGAAGGAGAGGGAAACGTAGAGAGAACCTGGTGGCCGAAGACATCCCGGCCTTCCTGATCACCTTCTACTTGTGTCAATGGTATACAATGGCTACCATTTGACATCTTCTTTTGGGGCCTCCTCCTCCTCCTCCTCAGTCTTCACTTTGTCTGAGGACGAGTGGCCGCAAGGTCCACTACAACTTCGAAACGCCGAAGACTCCAAACTGCGAGATTGTTCCAGGCAAAAGGTATATATCT